>JAWPHD010014147.1:0-63302 GCA_037043455.1 Cyrtodaria siliqua
AATAACTGGACATAGCTGGGCAAATACGGGACATTTTAGGGAAATAAATGGACCATAATTATATCATATTTGACCAATATGTCAACATATATCATCTTTATGTTTTCTCGCTGATAATATCCGTAACAATACTGTATTATATCAGGCCAGTGATATGGTAGACGGAAAAACGTGGTGGAAAATAACTTGACATAGCTAGGAAAACACTGGACACTGCCGGAAAATAAATGGGCCAGAAGATTTTCTGTCTGTCCTTGATTTATTTGCATTTGCCCTTAAATTTATCTATCATGGCTTGGGTGAGTTCTCAACTAGCCGAATTAAATCACATTGTTTTGCTTCTTGAATAATTTTAATTCGTTGCAAAATTATGTGTGTTTTTTTTGGAGTAACAAACATATTATATCGCTAACAACCTTAATTAGCGTCAATATTACAGATAAAACATGCAGGGATATATACTGTTTTCAATAAGTTCGTACGTTTAAATTAATTGTGAGTTTGCTGAACCTGTACTATCAAATTTGACATCTAGATCCTATGCAGATGACTTAAAATATAAATGTACGCGAACGTCTAGTAGAAACGCATAATTAATGACATTTTCTGCAATGTTTTCGCTGTCTAAAAGCGACTATGAACGCAAATAACGTACTTTTTTAAAATTTATGTATGTTACATTAGCTCCTGGGACCATACGCCGCTGGATATAGGGGATGAAATAAAGATACACATATTGCTATTTATCATGCAGATATTCACTTTTCTGCCAAATAAAGGGGAGACCTAATACATTTTGCTTTATTAGGCAAGTTGACCAATAGAGCAAGTCAATGCGGAATCCCTCGGCGTTTATTGTACGTAACGTTATCTGATGTCATGCACGTAATGTTGCCTGACGTCATAAAACAAACAAAAAACAACACATGGCGGCGTCCTCGATAAGCGTAACATTCTGAGAAATAGGTAATAATAGTAATTCATACAAAAAATGTGGATAATCTACAGTACATGATAACTAGAATATTATGTCAGTGTCTTTTACTATCAAGTTTATTAGGCTCGGCACGAAAACGAAGAATGCCTCGGTAGAGCCTCGCCATTATTCGTTTTCTAAGCATCGCCTAATAAACTGGATAGTAAAAGGCACTGACATAATATTCTCTATATCCACCGCCATATGCTTGCCATCTTCGGGATGGTTACAATTCTGTAGTGTTGATTTTTATGAATATTGAGTTCTGCTCAACCCGGAGCTAGAGGGCGTGAGCGGTAGCTAGCATATTTCACTACCGCTTATGAACAGTCTCAATCAAACCGAGACTGCAATATTTCGTATGTGTCGTGCTCGGCGTTTCCAAAGGTCCATTTTATAGCACAGTGGCGTTGCTTGTGCAGTGTGGCGGTAGTAAAACGTCTCCCCGCGCTTGCAATCAGTACTGTTATTCATTCGATCTTTGGAGATCGCTGAGCCCGATACTTATATTTAGTGATCGGTGGTACATTTTCAATTTCTTTTGTTTTCTTACTTAATTTTCGATTAGATGGTTCCACTACTCCGGCCGATAAAAGGGTCTGGGTATTGATTAACCATGCATAGGATATGTTGTCTGCTTTTTAATTTACTCTTTTGGCTGTCCATTATCGATCGTACTCTTTTTTCTAGATAGTGAATACATTAATTTTGTTGATACACTGAAATCAAGTACAATTTTATTTTTGGTTAAAGACCATTGTTTAGTCGCTTTATCTAAATACTAGTAGTACTGACTTGATGTTTATGGAAAATGGGTCATATACTTACCTTATGATAACTCAAAAACAAAGTCCGCGCGGTCTTTTATTTTTAAATGTTTAAAGGTTAACTATGTTTAGAAAATGCAGTTCTAAGGATGTACCAAATTAAAAAAAAAATGATATGGGCTATTCATAGGAACAAATTTAAGAAATTTCCTTAATGTTTCAAAGATTTTAACAACGGTGGCGCATTGTCTAGGGCTCTTACTGGTCTTAGACAACAAATTAGACTGTCGTATGTCGAATGTCCTATGTCAAATGTTGTATGTCGCGTGAAATGACATTCATTTTGAAGGATGTTTTTGAATGTCAAATGTCGTATGTTGTATGTCGAATGTCGTATGTCGCGCGAAACAACATTCACTTTGAAGGATGCTTTTGAATGTTGTATGCCGAATGTCGAATATTGTATTTCGCGTGAAATGACATTCACTTTGAAGGGTGTTTTTGAATGTCATATGTCGAATGTCGTATGTCGAATGCTGTATGTCATATGTCGAATGTTGTATGTCGCGCGAAACAACATCCACTTTGAAGGATGTTTTTGAATGTCATATGTCGAATGTCGTATGTCGAATGTTGTATGTCGCGTTAAACGACATTCACTTTGAAGGATTGTTTTTGAATGTCGTATGTCGAATGTCATATTTCGAATGTTGTTTGTCGATGGTTGTATGTCGCGTGAAACGACATTCACTTTGAAGGATGTTTTTTAATGTCATATGTCGAATGTCGTATGTCGAAAGTTATTTGTCGAATGTCGTATGTCGTATATCGCGTGAAACGACTTTCACTTTGAAGGAATTTGAAGGATGTTTTTGAATGTCGTATATGTCGAATGTCGTATGTCGAATGTCGATTGTCGTATGTTGGGCCAACTTCAGGCAGCTCCTTTTTTTTTTTATATATCTTTTTTGTATTTCTTCTGGCTGTGTACGTACCCGACTTTATACAGCTGCGTGAAGTTGGCTCAGCGTGCGACATACGACATACGACATTCATTTAAATGTCATTCAGTAAAACATACACCATTCGACATACAACATACAACATACAACATTCGACATACGACATTCGAAACACATCCTCTAAAGTGAATGTCGTTTCTCGCGACATACATCATTCGACATATGTCATTCAAAAAACAAGATTCAAGGTGAATGTCGTTTCACGCGACATACAACTTTCGACATACAACATTCGACATACAACATACGACATTCGACATTCAACATTCGACAAACGTCAGTTTTAAAGTGAATGTTCTTCAGTAAGACATACAACATTCGACATACAACATTCGACATACGACATTCGAAACACATCCTTTAAAGTGAATGTCGTTTCAAGCGGCATACAACATTCGACATACGACATTCGACATTCAACATTCGACAAACATCAGTTTTAAAGTGACATTCACGCGATATACAACATTCGACATACAACATTCGACATATGACATTCAAAAACAGCATTTAAGGTGAGTGTCGTTTCACGCGACATACAACATTCGTATGTTATTTGTGGTCATCCAAATTGTCTGATTGATTTAAATTTTGTATCACCAGATGCATATCGAGTTTTGGGAAAAAAAATAATGTTGATATTGTTAAAAAAAGGCTAGTTAAAACAATATTACAGCCAATTTTCAGCCTTATATTATGAAAATTAACAGAATTATAGTCTAATAGTGCCTATCTATGCATACTATGCCAGTATATAAGCACGTTTAACATGCCTTTTGCAATATTCAACCAGACATAACTTTGTTAGCTTTTAAGATATTGAGCTAACATTTTCATTACAGGCATTATCTCCAAGGCCTTTTGACTAGTACTAATTATTCTCATTGTTATTTTTCAACTCCAACCTCGATGAATCTGGTAATACAACCTTTAACGTTCTCCGGCCATGTTTTGTTTCATGAACATGTTTATGTTTATTTAAATCGAAATCAATACGCAACGAAAGATATTTACAATTCACACATTGCAGTATCTGTGAAAAGCGAGAATAAGATTTTATTTGATGACGTAGAAAACTTTGAACAGGTAAATTAATCCACAGGTAAATAGAGAATAATCAACAGTATCAGTGTGATACGAAAAATATGTCACGAGAACACGTTGTGGAACGAGTTTTTTAACCGAATTACAACGTATTCGAGTGACATATATTTTGTATCACACCGAGACTGTTGATTTTTATATTTATTATATACCTAAGAGTGATTTTTTTAAGGATATTTAAGACATATGAAAGCAATAGCAATCTACAGTACCATTAAACACAAAAATGGTAAAATGAAGTAGTTCCGGCAAAGTGATATCGTCACACCAGTGACGATATACAAAAAATGATATTGTCACTGGTGTGACGATATCACTTTTGTCTGATACTAAAAATATGCCATTGAGAAATCCTTATAAATCACTGATAGGTATATAATAAATGTATTTATCATTTATCTGGTAAAAGTTGTGCAGCTATACAATTCAGATTTACCTCATTTCCCCCCTGCAGTCACGCAGTGGTAAAAGTAGTATCTACGTAATGCAAATAATACTTGTCATACTGCAAATGAAAATTCTCAGTATTTCATTGGTCAATGCGACGTAGACATGAGCCCATGTCTACGTCTCGTGACGTGAACATAGGACGAATTCCCCGTAGGTACCACATTACTCGAATACACGAAAACAAAATGGCGACGATAACGTTGCCGATTCGTTTTGGAGACCGCCGATTGTTTCTTTCCTATCGCTTTTCTGCGCTTTCCACTGTGTGAAAAAGTCTGAATAATCGTAAGTGTATATTTTTTGGCAATTTTACAGATAATAAACATTAACGTAGTGATAAAATCCGTTTATTTTATTAAAAAATCCGCCAAATTTAACGACGTTAGAGCGATGACGTCACGAAAATAAACAATGTCTAGTTAGAGACACGTTACGGGGAAATTGGCGCACTGAAAATGAAATCGCGTTTTGGCTGTTTATTTTCCTTAAATAAATGGTTACAACTTTGAAGTATGACAAATTCGTTATTAGGATTCTTGACAGGGAACATGAGCTCACATTCCCTGCCTGGAACGTATATCACCCCTCGCCTAACGGCTCGGATGAATATAATTTCCAGGCAAGGAATGTGAGCCCATGTCCCCTGTCAAGAATCCTAATAACTAATATTATGTTTACTTAAGGGGTTAGTGTCTTTTTTTGTGTGCGTTCAATGGTTGTCGAAGCATAGCGCGTAATGCCCGAATGGCATTATGTACGCTATGTGCTTTGACAACTAACAGTTCATACCCCCAATGAACGCACAAAAAAAGACACTAAACCCTTATAATTGCAATCCACGGTTTTAAACTCTTTATCCAATTATTTTAATATCCCTTTCCTAAATCCGCCCCTGTATATCCGAACTATATTGTTACGCAGCACGCGTATAAATATTAATGTATTTGGTGGAATACCAATGACGTCACGATATAACATCACGACGGCGTCAAAAATCACGTGATTTCGATGAATGCGGATAAACATACATTAAACCCTTATAATTGCAATTACTATCCTTAAATTTATTAGAATGAATACGAGTTGCTGTTGTTCTTTACGCACACTCAATGAATGGCGGATGAAAGTAGTTCTTCGTACAGTTCATTGGAAAATGAACGTAATTGATCATGTGATCGTCGTTTAACCAATCACTTTGTTTGTATTATCTAAATGTTCGATTGACTGCAATTACAACTTAGTAGCGGTTTTAAATATATGTTTCTCTCCGGGACTATCAAGAAATGTTCATATAATGTTTAAAAGTTAAATTTGTTAATTGATAATACTACAAAAAGGGTGGCCATTCATCTTTAAATCTCAAAGAGCAAATATTAACCTAAGAGGCAAAACTAATATAAAGCGCTTTCATAAATAAAATAGCCGTTGTGATAATTGCATGGGAAAATTACGCAGGCGGACGTGTGAAACTTGCTTTTGGGGATATTTTGTTTTTGTTTATAAAGTTCCGTAAAAATATCATAAAACAATAAATCGTTACTTCATGTATGATAGTTCTTGACTACATCCGGGACATTTTTCTAAGTAGTGAAATCACATTCCGATTGTATTTGAACAACCCTTTTTTGGGCTGACGTTAGAATATGCACGTGATCCGCAGTGACGTCAGTGTCGTCTGGTTCACAAATAATGAGTCTGTGGTTTCCCGCCATTGAATAAACTGCATATTTCTTGCGCAGTTTATGTCCATTTGTTACGTCGGGACATGCAAAATTAACGCTGTTTTCTCTGGTAGAATAAGTATTACTTTTAAAACAAGTATTGGTGTTTAAGTATTTGACATCAGTAGAATTGTCGTTCCCTCCTCTTTCCAGTGAAATATATAATTATTAAACCTTTCCAAATGAAGCAGCGTCGTGACAACTATCAAAACACCGCTAGAACGCGTTTTTGCAGTAGTACCAGTAGCAATCTTTCCTCATTTGACTCTGTCAACGTCAAGGAAGTAGGGCGAACGGTTAGGTAACGTGATTATTCAAAAAAGTTATGACTATGTTTATAATAAATCCTTTAGGGTGATGCAACTTAAGGCAAAGATAAAATATAGACCTATATTAAATAATTTGACTTTTTATTTCTATGAGTTAATTTGTTTTAGTAATTTTCTGCTATCGAGCTTCGGTTTGAAATGTTTACATATGCGTTTCGATTGGGGAGACCTAAGTACGTATTATTTTTGTAGTAAAATAGTCCCGATTAAAACTAAATTGTTTTCATGCATTATTTCAAATCTTGCAACATCTAATTTGCAGATATTCTGAAAATTATATTTACACAATAAATAAATAAGTTTCAGGCAAACATATTCCAATTTAACAGGTTTTACCAAAATCTTGTAATTTAGTAGTTAGCAGAGATATATGTGAGTGCAAGGAACGATAACTCTGCGTGGAGATTGTACAAGTAGCTGACGTTACGTCAGTGTATCGCTTTAAACGACATTCGGTTTGAATGTCGAATGTTGTATGTTGTATATCGAATGTTAAATGTTGTATATTGAATGTTGTATGTAAAATGTTGAATCTTGAATGTTGTGTGTCGAATGATGTATGTCGAATGTTGTATTTCGCGTGAAACGACATTCACTTTAAAACTGATGTTTGTCGAATGTTGAATGTTGTAAGTCGAATGCTGTATGTCTCGTGAACGACATTCACTTTAAAAATGATGTATGTCGAATTATGTATGTCGAATTATGTATGTCGAATGTTGTATGTCTCGTGAACGACATTCACTTTAAAAATGATGTTTGTCGAATGTCGAATGATGTATGTCGAATGTTGTATGTCGAATGTCGAATGTCGTATGTCGAATGTCTATGTCGAATGTTGTATGTTGTGCGATTTAGTTATTTTCTGACGGTGTCCAGTTAATTCGCGTTTCTATTCACTAGCCCTCTCATATTGAATTTTGTTGGTTTATAACAAAAACTTAAAGGTCTCCGGCCATGTTATGTTCCATGAACATGTTTATGTTTTTTTAAATCGAAATCAATACACAACAATAGATATGTACAATTCACACATTGCAATATCTGTTAAAAGCGAGAATATATTTTTATTTGATGACGAAGAAAACTTTGAACAGGTAAATTAATCCACAGGTCAATATATTGATCAATTATCTGGCAATAGTTGTGGAGATATACAGTTCAGATTTACCTCATTTCCCCGTGCAGTCACGCACTGGTAAACGTAGTATCTACGTCATGCAAATAATATAATACAACTTAGTAGCGGTTTTAAATATATGTTTCTCTACGGGATTATCACGAAAAGTTCATATGATGTTTAAGAGTTAAATGTGTTTATTGATAATACTACAAAAAGTGTGGCCATTCACCTTTAAGTTCAACATCTCTAAAACATGATTATGCCCGATCAATTTCCTGAAACTATCATATGATTTCCTGGCAAATTCAATTATTTCCCAGTAGGCCTATAGTTTTGTCTCCGATGTCAGAGATTACTCTGTTTTAATGTAGTGTTGATTGATTTCTTTAAATGGAATAAAAGGGGTGAGAAAACATCTAAAAATAAGAACACATTAGAACATAGTTTACTTATTTTCCGGCGAGATCCAGTTAGTGAAAAATATAACAAATTGTAAGAAAAACTATATATGGTCCAGTTATTTCCCGGTGATGTCCAGTTATTTCCCGACACACATGTGTTATGCTGTTATATAATATATTCGTGAATTAGTTACAACTATCGTATCTTAGTGCTGCGAAGGATGTAGAATGCATCAAAAGTAAAAAAAAATATAAAAAATAATAAAAAAGCGTAAGAAAAATTAAATATGGTCGAGTTTTTTTTCCGGTGATGTCCAGTAATTTCCCGACACACTGTTCCGTCAATATGTGTTGTGTTATAACGTATTAGTGAATTAGTTATAACTATCTTATCTCAGTGCTGAGAAGGATCTAGAACGCATAAGAAGTGGGGAAAAAACTAATTGTAATAAAACTATGTGTATGGTCCCGGTATTTCCCGGTGATGTCAAGTTATATCCCGACACACTGTTCATTCAATATGTGCTGTGCAGTTATATATTATATTCGTGAATTAGTTATAAGTATCATATCTCAGTGCTGCGAAGGATGTGGAATGCATCGGAAGTAAAATCTAATAGAAAATTGTAAGAAAAATTATATATGGACCAGCTTTTAACCGGTGATGTCCAGTTATTTACCAGCTATGTCCAGTTATTTCCAAGCACGTTTTTCCGTCTACCATATCACTGCCTTGATATGATAGAGTATTGTTACGGATATTGTGAGCGACAAAAAAATAAAAATGAGATTTGAAAACACATTTTTCAAATACAATATATGGTCCATTCATTTTCCGGAAATTCTCCGAGCTGGGTTCGAATATTGAAATTCGAACTGGGAATGTCGAACTCCGAGTTGGATTCGAATATCGAACTCCGAGCCGGGAATGTCGAACTCGGAGTTGAGTTTGAATTTCGAACTTCGAGCTTAGAATGTCGAACTCCGAGTTGGGTTTGAATGTCGAACTCCGAGCTGGAAATGTTGAACTCCGAGCTGGGTTCGAATGTCGAA
The DNA here is from genome assembly GCA_037043455.1 of Cyrtodaria siliqua. NCBI lineage: Eukaryota > Metazoa > Mollusca > Bivalvia > Adapedonta > Hiatellidae > Cyrtodaria > Cyrtodaria siliqua. Next base: position 8,947 of record JAWPHD010014147.1, read on the forward strand.
TTCCGAGCTGGGAATATTGAACTCCGAGTTTTGTTTGAATGTTGAACCCCGAGTTGGGAATGTTGAACTCCGAGATGGGTTCGAATATCGATCTCCGCGCTGGGAATGTCGAACTCCGAGTTGGATTCGAATGTCAAACTCTGAGCTGGGAATGTCGAACTCTGAGTTGGGTTTGAACGTCGAACTCCGAGCTGGGAATGTTGAACTCCGAGTTGTGTTTGAAAGTTGAACTCCGAGCTGGGTTCAAATATCGAAATCCGAGTGGGAATGTCGAACTCCGAGTTAGATTCGAATGTCGAGCTCCGAGATGGAAATGTCGAACTCCGAGTAGGGTTTGAATGTCGAACTCCGAGCTGGTAATATTGAACTCCTAGTTTTCTTTGAATGTTGAACTCCGAGCTGGGAATGTTGCACTCCGAGATGGGTTCGAATATCGATCTCTGCGCAGGGAATGTCGATCTCCGAGTTGGATTCGAATGTCGAACCCTGAGCTGGGAATGTCGAACTCTGCGTTGGGTTTAAATGTCGAACTCCGAGCTGGGAATGTTGAACTCCGAGTTGCGTTTGAATGTCGAACTCCGAGCTGGTAATATTGAACTCCGAGTTTTCTTTGAATGTTGAACTCCGAGCTGGGAATGTTGCACTCCGAGATGGGTTCGAATATCGATCTCTGCGCAGGGAATGTCGATCTCCGAGTTGGATTCGAATGTCGAACCCTGAGCTGGGAATGTCGAACTCTGCGTTGGGTTTAAATGTCGAACTCCGAGCTGGAAATGTTGAACTCCGAGTTGCGTTTGAATGTTTAAACTCCGAGCTGGGAATGTCGAACTCCGAGTTGGGTTTGAATATCGAACTCCGAGCTGGGAATGTCGAACTCCGAGTTGGATTCGAATGCCGAACTCCCAGCTGGGAATGTTGAACTCCGAGTTAGATTCGAACGTCGAACTCCGAGCTGGGAATGTCGAACTCGGAGTTGGGTTTGAATGTCGAACTCCGGGCTGGGAATGTTGAACTCCGAGTTGTGTTTTAATATTGAACTCCGAGCTGGATTCGAATATCGCACTCCGAGTTGGGAATGTCGAAATCCGAGTGAGATTCGAATGTCGAACTCCGAGATGGGAATGTGGGTTGAATGTCGAACTCCGATCTGGGAATGTTGAACTCCAAGTTGAGTTTGAATGTCGAACTCCGAGCTGGGAATGTCGAACTCCGAGAAGGGTTTGAATGTCGAACTCAGAGCTGGGAATGTCGAATTCCGAGTAGGGTTTGAATGGCGAACTCCGAGCTGGGAAATTCAATATTGAACTCCGATTTTTGTTTGAATTTTCAACTCCGATCTAGGAATGTTGAACTCCGAGATGGGTTCAAATATCGATCTCCGCGGTGGGAATGTCGAACTCCGGTTTGGATTTGAATGAATGTAGAACTCTGAGCTGGGAATGTCGAACTCTGAGTTGGGAATGTCGAACTCTGAGTTGGATTCGAATGTCGAACTCCGAGCTGGGAATGTCGAACTCGGAGTTGGGTTCGAATGTCGAACTCCGAGCTGGGAATGTTGCACTCCGAGATGGGTTCAAATATCGATCTCCGCGGTGGGAATGTCGAACTCCGGTTTGGATTTGAATGAATGTAGAACTCTGAGCTGGGAATGTCGAACTCTGAGTTGGGAATGTCGAACTCTGAGTTGGATTCGAATGTCGAACTCCGAGCTGGGAATGTCGAACTCGGAGTTGGGTTCGAATGTCGAACTCCGAGCTGGAAATGTTGAACTCTGAGCTGGTAATATTGAACTCATAGCTGGTTACAAATGTCGAACTCCGAGCTGGGAATGTTGAACTCCGAGTTGCGTTTGAATGTCGAACTCCGAGCTGGTAATATTGAACTCCGAGTTTTCTTTGAATGTTGAACTCCGAGCTGGGAATGTTGCACTCCGAGATGGGTTCGAATATCGATCTCTGCGCAGGGAATGTCGATCTCCGAGTTGGATTCGAATGTCGAACCCTGAGCTGGGAATGTCGAACTCTGCGTTGGGTTTAAATGTCGAACTCCGAGCTGGGAATGTTGAACTCCGAGTTGCGTTTGAATGTTTAAACTCCGAGCTGGGAATGTCGAACTCCGAGTTGGGTTTGAATATCGAACTCCGAGCTGGGAATGTCGAACTCCGAGTTGGATTCGAATGCCGAACTCCCAGCTGGGAATGTTGAACTCCGAGTTAGATTCGAACGTCGAACTCCGAGCTGGGAATGTCGAACTCGGAGTTGGGTTTGAATGTCGAACTCCGGGCTGGGAATGTTGAACTCCGAGTTGTGTTTTAATATTGAACTCCGAGCTGGATTCGAATATCGCACTCCGAGTTGGGAATGTCGAAATCCGAGTGAGATTCGAATGTCGAACTCCGAGATGGGAATGTGGGTTGAGTGTCGAACTCCGATCTGGGAATGTTGAACTCCAAGTTGAGTTTGAATGTCGAACTCCGAGCTGGGAATGTCGAACTCCGAGTAGGGTTTGAATGTCGAACTCAGAGCTGGGAATGTCGAATTCCGAGTAGGGTTTGAATGTCGAACTCCGAGCTGGGAAATTCAATATTGAACTCCGATTTTTGTTTGAATTTTCAACTCCGATCTAGGAATGTTGAACTCCGAGATGGGTTCAAATATCGATCTCCGCGGTGGGAATGTCGAACTCCGGTTTGGATTTAAATGAATGTAGAACTCTGAGCTGGGTTTGAATGCCGAACTCCGAGCTGGGAATGTTGAACTCTGAGTTGGGTTTGAATGCCGAACTCCGAGCTGGGAATGTTGAACTCTGAGTTGGGTTTGAATGCCGAACTCCGAGCTGGGAATGTCGAACTCTGAGTTGGGTTTGAATGCCGAACTCCGAGCTGGGAATGTTGAACTCCGAGTTGTGTTTGAATGTTGAACTCCGAGCTGGGTTCAAATATCGAACTCTGGGTTAGATTCGAATGTCAAACTCTGAGCTGGGAATGTCGAACTCTGAGTTGGATTCGAATGTCGAACTCCGAGCTAGGAATGTCGAACTCGGATTTGGGTTCGAATGTCGAACTCCGAGCTGGAAATGTTGAACTCTGAGCTGGTAATATTGAACTCATAGCTGGTTACAAATGTCGAACTCCGAGCTGGGAATGTCGAACTCCGAGTTGAATTTGAATGTCGAACTCCGAGCTGGGAATGTCGAACTCGCTGCTGACAAATGAATGTTGAACTTCTGTAACAAATCCATAACAGAACGAATGGCGAACGCCGAACTACGAAGTACGAGCTAACTTCCCACACCTCCCCAATACTATATATTGGGTGATAGATACCTTTCAGTTCTACATGCGCGTTTGCGAAACAATTGCAGTAATTTAAACGCTGATCTCTATCTTAATTATTTGAGGGATACTCTCAATTGTACAGGTGGTGATGGTGTTGAAGTTTTAGACACTCGTATATTTCATCCTTTAAGTACTCCCAAACTTGTATACGGCATCGACCAAATAACGGACGAGGAAAATCCTATTCTATACTCAGTTGCAAAAGAAACTGGACACTTTGAAAATTTTACTTTACACCTTATCCTCTTTATCAAGCGACAGTCCCTTAATGATTCGACCTATTGAAAAAACAAATGACAACATGATATTGGCAATGGAATGATAACAACTTTGGTACCAAACATGGCATATTCATTTTGAAATTTGTCAATTTAATTCTAAAAAAAAGTTATACAATTAAATCTAAACAAACCTCAGTGACCACTTTCTTTTGCAACTGCATGAGTATATTTACTCAAGTTCAAAACTATATTAAAAACACTAAACGATTTGTCTATTATCAACTGTCGCTATGTTTCTATCAGCCTGAACGGGGATATGGGGTGTTAATTCAATGGAGATTCGTGGGGGTAGAAAGGCACGGCAGAGTTTAAAATGTTTGGATTTCTTTTCTTTATCAAGTTCATATTTAAATGTATTCTCACAAGTTCAAACCGATACACTTTTTTCAGCCACAATGGAGAGAACTGTAACTAATGTTGTAATAACTTGTAGTTCAATCCATTTGCATAATATGTTGCTATGAATATTGTGATGTTGAACTGATGTATTGTAACATAACTGCAATAAAATATTATTAAACTTAAACTATTAACTCATTAGTGATTTTGACGTGAAAGTGGTCGGAAAAACGTTTTAGCAAAGATATGATATCACTTATTAAAATACACAATTTGGTCCAGTTTTACCTCAGCTGTGTCTAGTTATTTCCATTTCCCAGGACGTTGTTCCCTTTAGTTTTGCCACTGCTATGATATAATAATGTTATTGGTTATACTATTGCCTCATTAACTGAGGCTGACATGAGAGATGAGCGGGAAAACATTGGAGATGAGATATGATAACATATTACTGCGATACACAATATGTCCAGTTTTTTCCCGGCTGTGTCCAGTTATTTCCCAGGGGTTATTTTCCTCTAACAATGGTGCCGCTCTGATTTAATAGAGTAGTATTGGTTATACTATTACCTCATTAATGAGTCTGACATGAGAGATGAGCGGAAAAGCATTGGAGATGAGATATGATAGCATATTATTGCGATACACAATATGGTCCAGTTTTTCCCCGGCTGTGTCCAGTTATTTCGCAGCGGTTATTTTCCCCTAACAATGGTGCCGCTCTGATTTAATAGAATGTTATTGGTTATACTATTGCCTCATTAATGATGCTGATATGAGGGATGAGCGGGAAAACGTTGGAGATGAGCTATGATAACATATTATTGAGATACACAATATGGTCCAATTTTTACCCGCCTGTGTCCAGTTATTTCCCGGCTGTGTCTAGTTATTTCCCAGCGGTTATTTTCCTCTAACAATGGTGCCGTTCTTATTTAATAGACTGTTATTGGTTGTACTATTGCCTCATTAATGAGGCCGACATGAGAGATGAGCGGGAAAACATTGGAGATGAGAAATGATAACATATTATTGAGATACACAATATGGTCCAGTTTCCCCGACTGTGTCAAGTTATTTCCCGGCTGTGTCCACTTATTTCCCCAGCGGTTATTTTCCTCTAACAATGGTGCCGTTCTTATTTAATAGAGTGTTATTGGTTGTACTATTGCCTCATTAATGAGGCTGACATGAGAGATGAGCGGGAAAATATTGGAGATGAGATATGATAACATATTATTGCGATACACAATATGATCCAGTTTTTTCCCGGCTATGTCCAGTTATTTCCCAGCGGTTATTTTCCCCTGACAATGGTGACTCTCTGATTTAATAGAATGTTATTGGTTATACTATTGCCTCATTAATGAGGCTGACATGAGAGATGAGCGTGAAAACATTGGAGATGAGAAATGATAACATATTATTGAGATACACAATATGTTCCAGTTTTCCCCGACTGTGTCCAGTTATTTCCCGGCTGTGTCCAGTTATTTTCCCAGCGGTTATTTTCCTCTAACAATGGCGCCGCTCTTATTTAATAGAGTGTTATTGATTGTACTATTGCCTCATTAATGAGGCAGACATGAGAGATGAGCGGGAATTTACTGGAGAGGAGATATGATAACATATTATTGAGATACACAATATGGTCCAGTTTTTCCCCGGCTGTGTCCAGTTATTTCCCGGCTGTGTCCAGTTATTTTCCAGCTGTTATATTCCTCTAACAATGGTGCCGCTCTTATTTAATAGAGTGTTATTGATTGTACTATTGCCTCATTAATGAGGCAGACATGAGAGATGAGCGGGAAAATACTGGAGATGAGATATGATATCATATTATTGCGATACACAATATGGTCCAGTTTTTTCCCCGGCTGTGTCCAGTTATTTCCCAGCGGTTATTTTCCCCTAACAATGGTGCCGCTCTGATTTAATAGAATGTTATTGGTTATACTATTGCCTCATTAATGAGGCTGACATGAGGGATGAGCGGGAAAACATTGGAGATGAGCTATGATAACATATTATTGAGATACACAATATGGTCCAGTGTTCCCCCGACTGTGTCCAGTTATTTCCCGGCTGTGTCCAGTTATTTCCCAGCGGTTATTTTCCTCTAACAATGGTACCGCTCTTATTTAATAGAGTGTTATTGGTTGTACTATTGCCTCATTAATGAGGCTGACATGAGAGATGAACGGGAAAATATTAGAGATGAGATATGATAACATATTATTGCGATACACAATATGGTCCGTTTTTTTCCCGGCTGTGTCCAGTTATTTCCCAGCGGTTATTTTCCACTGACAATGGTGACGCTCTGATTTAGTAGAATGTTATTGGTTATACTATTGCCTCATTAACGAGGCTGACATGAGAGATGAGCAGGAAACATTGGAGATGAGATATGATAACACATTATTGAGAACACAATATGGTCCAGTTTTTCCCCGACTGTGTCCAGTCATTTCCCGGCTGTGTCCAGTTATTTCCCAGCGGTTATTTTCCTCTAACAATGGCGCCGCTTTTATTTAATAGAGTGTTATTGGTTGTACTATTGCCTCAGTAATGAGGCTAACATGAGAGATGAGCGCGAACATAGTGGAGATGAGATATGATGACATATTATTGAGATACACAATATGGTCCAGTTTTCCCCCGGCTGTGTCCAGTTATTTCCCAGCGGTGTTTTCCCCCTAACAATGGTGCCGCTCTGATTTAATAGAATGTTATTGGTTATACTATTGCCTCATTAATGAGGCTGACATGAGGGATGAGCGGGAAAACATTGGAGATGAGCTATGATAACATATTATTGAGATACACAATATGGACCAGTTTTTCGCCGACTGTGTCCAGTTATTTCCCGGCTGTGTCCAGTTATTTCCCAGCGGTTATTTTCCTCTATCAATGGTACCGCTCTTATTTAATAGAGTGTTATTGGTTGTACTATTGCCTCATTAATGAGGCTGACATGAGAGATGAACGGGAAAATATTAGAGATGAGATATGATAACATATTATTGCGATACACAATATGGTCCGGTTTTTTCCCGGCTGTGTCCAGTTATTTCCCAGCGGTTATTTTCCACTGACAATGGTGACGCTCTGATTTAATAGAATGTTATTGGTTATACTATTGCCTCATTAACGAGGCGAGGCTGACATGAGAGATGAGCGGGAAAACATTGGAGATGAGATATGATAACACATTATTGAGAACACAATATGGTCCAGTTTTTCCCCGACTGTGTCCAGTTATTTCCCGACTGTGTCCAGTTACTTCCCAGCGGTTATTTTCCTCTAACAATGGCGCCGCTCTTATTTAATAGAGTGTTATTGGTTGTACTATTGCCTCAGTAATGAGGCTAACATGAGAGATGAGCGCGAACATATTGGAGATGAGATATGATGACATATTATTGAGATACACAATATGGTCCAGTTTTCCCCCGGCTGTGTCCAGTTATTTCCCTGCGGTTATTTCCTCTAACAAGGATGCCACTCTGATTTAATAGAATGTTATTGGTTATACTATTGCCTCATTAATGGGGCTGACATGAGAGATGAGCAGGAAAATATTGGAGATGAGCTATGATAACATATTACTGAGATACACAATACGGTCTAGTTTTATCCCGGCTGAGTCCAGTTATTTCCCAGAGGTATTTTCCTTTAACAATGGTGCCGCTCTGATTGAACAGAGTGTTGTTGGTTGTACCGTTAATGAGGCTGGTATGAAAGGTGAGCGAGTAAATCAGAGATGATAAATTATGGCTTATTATTAAAATAAGATATGGCCCAGTTATTTCCCGACTGTGCCCAGTAATTCCCACTCACATATTTCTTTCTCCAATATGTGTAAAATTGTTTATTACAGTTGTTTCCAGGCAGTGTCCATTTATTTCCCAGGAATTTTGATTAGGTATGTGATAAAACAGACTCGAAATGTAAAGAAACGTATATATTCATCCTGAATACATTTGGTCCATTTATTTCCCGACACCGTCCAGTTATTTCCCAGAACATTTTTCCTCCAATAATATTGATAATTTGTGTTTGTAAAGCTGCGTGGTACATCAACACTGAGGAAAATTGATTAGATAAAAAAAATGTTTTAATTTATTTTTCGACATATTTCTTTTCTCTAAAATTAATTCTATAATGGGTTTGTATACAACTACATTAAGGTTAACTATCCAGCTCTAATAAAGCTTTAATTTGAGTTCATCCAGACTATTGCATTAATGCAGTCATCATACAAAATAATAAGGGGAAGTATGCGAAGTTCCTGGTGTACAATTTCTATGATTTTTCTGCATTTTATTGTACGTTTACATTGACTATAACCTTTGAGATGCTCCCTATAGACAGTTTTGCTATTTTTCGCCTAAAGTAATGCCCGAATGCGCAGTGTAGCTTCCGTCTAGAAATTTCCCGGTCCAGTTATTTCCCGTTACACCTGTATGTGCAAGTCTACCTGCAAGTGTCATACCACCCCCACCCAACACATTTTAATTCGTTCCCAGACAGGTATGGTATGGAACGAACTTCAAACGGCTATCTAGTCATGATCCAGTCTGGATCGACATTGGCTGAATCACCAACCGTCATAAAAGCTGTACTCGGTCGGACTATATACATAAACCGTGATGCGTATATACATGTACATTAACCAGCTTCCTTACGTATCCCTACCATTGTTTCAACGTTATGTCATTACGAAAACATGTATATATATATATATATATGATTTAAGCATTTTATTAGAATACACTTCTTGTCTTCAACGTGTGTTAAATTGATTCATACGTATTGTCTAATCATTGTCTTGTTTACACTCTAGCACTTTCATTTATTATTTGATCTTTACAAAGCTTGCATAGATTGTTAATATCAGTGAAGGCTCGGACAAGTTATAAAACCAGCCAGATTGGATCAGTAACACCAGGTTTGTGGCCCTTGTTTTGCTGAAAAATGTCATTTTCTGCCTTGTGAACACTCTAGCAGCTTCATTTATTATTTGATCTTTTACCAAACTTTGTCACTTTTTTTATATCAATGAAATCTGGGACATGTTCGAAAACTAGCCAGATCAGATTATTAACCCCAGAGTTATGGCCTTTGTTTTGCTGGAAAAAAACACCACATTCTGCCTTGTGAGCACTCTAGCACCTTCATTTCTAACTCAAGTCTACTTTCATTCAGCTGCCGAAGTCAGCTGACTCTTATATGGCTTTAGAATATGTCTATGGTTAACAGACTGTGAATCATGTAGCCGACAATAAGCATGCATTACAACTCCAATTCCTAGGGAACCCGGCTAAAAAACTCGAATGGTATAAACATATTTTTCAATGATCAAAGCTTGCCGTTTTATTGCCTGAATGACGTTTTCGTAGAGCAGTCTATTTAAGTGTAGAATGCGGCAATATTTCCGGGATCTTCACGTCTGGGATTTTTTACGGAGCATAATGAAACCGTTAGTGAAACTGAATGAAACCAAACCGTAAGTGAAACTGAATGAAACTGCAAGTATTGGAATGAAATAAGTGCAAATCTGTATTGTAATGGAATAATACCTTTTTATGGAATAATACCCATGTATAATGCGGTATTCTCGTAAATACCGCCGTGTTATACACTAGTCGATGGGTTTATTCGCTGCCTATATGGTTTTCATAATTGCACATGTAATGGTAAGGTAGCAATGAACAGTTTCATTGAGTTTTTCACTTTGATAACGCAATCTTATAATTACACATGGTAGCAGTGAGACGTTTATCTCTGTTGTAATGCACACGCTAACGCACACGCATCCCTTACATGTGAACATCTGTATTTCTGTGCTGATGTGTACTTCTAGCACGTCGTGCTCCAAAGTTGAATTGTAATCAGTATGTAAGGCAAATCAAGGTATTTGAACAGAGAGAAGCAAGGTCGCCCACCTTGATTCAAAATGTTTGGTAGGAACAACTGATGGTAAAACTCGTGGAGAATGTGTCTGGTAAGAAAAAAAACGGTCGTGGCGTGTTTACGTCAACATTATTTTTTTCAATATTGTTTTAACACCCGTGACTTGATATGTTATTATGTTAAACTTATTTTCCAGTCCCTACCCAGATATATGCTATTTCCTCTCGGCAGCTATTTTACGCTTGCGTAAAACTTTGCTTGTATATAAATGAAACATACTTACAATATGCATTTCAGTTGATTTGGTGAAAATGGAGGAACAACACTGTTGCTATTACTGCAAGCTCAGCAGTGACAGTATAGACCAGTGCGTTAATCACGTCGCAACGTTTCACTCGGACCAGATCTTAAAATAAGAACCAGAGTTGTTGATGAAAAGACAGGTAAATCAGGACTGCTGTCGAAAAACTTCGGTTTCATCCTCAGTCAGAGGTTGTCACCTGGAAGTACGTGTAAATCAATGAAACAGGCTGGAGTGTTCAGATACAAAATGTACAACCAGAGACTGAATTATCTAGTATAGATGATTAAGACGAGCGTTCATTTCAACAAAATCAATTTCTTAGAAGGTTCTTTGCACGATTTAGTATCGAAAGAGGAATATGACGATGAAAATCTACAAAGCCCATTTCACAAAAGAACTATATTTTTAACTCCCCATAAACATGCCAACATTAATACTTAAAGACAGAAGAACAAACAGAAACATGTGAAGAATATGAAAACAATTTGGAAGAAATGCATACAATACTGCCAAAACTAATGGACGAATTGCGAAAGCAATGGGCACATGGAAACATTGGTACAAATGAACAAAATGATCAGCAATGGAAAGTTCCCCTTTGAGAACATTGCCGTTTTACTGTTTCTAGATGTGTGTAAATATTATTCATCCGTGAATACATGTTCCTTAAGGTATGACGAAACTGTTAAACGGTTCTGGAGGATAGGCTATCGCCTCTTCCATGGAAAATGGCTCAAATTCAAGAGTGGGCCAAAGCACTTAGGATCTCACCTAAATGAGCACTCTGAAAAGGAAAGGGTTCATTTTTCCATCCAGCTGATGGAATGATAAATTTTGCCGTTCCAAAACAAAGTATGATGTCAACTAAACAGTCTCCCGTTAACCCAAATGATATAAACCCAGGTATATAGAGAATAATAAATGGGTATTTTCATATCACACCCTTTATCAATCCTGAGACACCAAATCAGCCCGTGGTATGACTTTTGTTACCCCCTTATTTCACCCGTGTGATAAAGCTTTATTGCCCGGCAACTAAATTCTGATTGATATTACTAGCTAGGTCTATGTCGTATCGTATATTCGAAAACAACTTTACACGAAGAAAAATAGTAGTGGATCGCTTCTCGATAATAGCTTGAAACAACGGTATACAACAACGGCAAGCTATATGCTAATCCGTTTCGGTCGCGTGAGCAAGTAGTGTAATTAGTATTTGACGTCACTCTGTCAGACTGTGTTCTGTATAAACTGTTTGTAGCCTATCTGACACGATCGCAGAGCGAAAGTTACGCACGGAATTGTAAAATATTATTTTAAAATATTTTAAAAAAAAGAAGGAAAATATGATACACATAATCTTAAATTCGTGGACTGTGTTTTATTGACCTTAATAAATGAGTTGGATAAAATGCTATGATACGACTTGGTCAGTTCATGTAGTTATTCATGTAAGGGTCTCTATAGTGTTTCAGATTGTATTATTTTCTTTTAATCCATTCCCCAAGTAAATCTACATAATATAATTCCAGTAATGCAGTGCGGCGAGGCTCAGTTTTACGTTTTGTTACGTTTGTAAATAGTGTAGTCTACACCGTTAACCGTTTCACTGTCTACACAGTTTCCACAACAAAAACACCGTTGTCTACACGGTTTATCGCTCACATATCTCCATCAACGGACTTTCGATGGGGGCATGATGCGGTTACTTGCATTCTAATGGATATATATCAAATATTTTAACCCCAAATTTGACACAAATCAGGCTAGAAACGAACTCATGGTCAAAAACGGTGATAGGTTTGAAAACTGAATTCTATCCGCTTTGAACGACGATTACGGGCATTGAACGTGTAGTATGAGCATAAGACGGGTATGTTTTTAACACTCGAGCATTTAGGTCCAGGTCTGTTACATTGATTGATCGAACTAATCAAAATATACAAAGGATAAGGAGGAGGATTTTCAATGTACATAACTCTCGCATGCTTTGCTGGCCGCCATCTTGTTCTGTCTACACGGTTTCCAAAAAAGGTCTACACAGTTTCGACTATTAGACACTGTGGAATATAGACTCCGATATATGGGATCGCAAGGCTTATGTAACCAATCAGACAAATGTACACATTGATTGTCTAATTCCAACCCTAGGGGCAGCATGGATGTACACTTCAATAGACAAGGAGGCAATATCAAATATCCCCATGTTAATACAGGAGCTACCCCGTGGAATTAATATCCCCATACCCCAACACCACACACTCATGAGGGCGGTGGAGAAAACACTGATAGGTGCATAGTAGCCACGTACTATTCATGCATAATGATAGTTATCATTACATTATAAATCATTACATTATAAGACGACAGCGAAGATGAGCAGTCTTGAATTGTATTCGGTAAACGAATCGCCCCAGCCGCTTTAATACAATGTTTGTTATCTCGGCTAATCTGTAACTATGCAATACTTAGTATGTATTGGTGTTTTAATACGTTTTATTGGCGGCGCGCCTTGACCGCGCAGCCTATATTTGTATTTTTGCTTTTTGATACGGATATATGGAGGAGCACGTGACATATGGAGGAACACGTGGTTAAAAATGTTGGGGGTAAAAGACTGGCCAAAATGTTGGGGTAAAAGACTGGCCATAAGATCGTGTTGTTGTATTGAAATTGCTGTATTGAAATTGGCGCCATGTCATAGGTCCATTTATTAGGTAACTGTTGCAGCTACAACTTTGAAAGTTTATGCAGTTGTTCTACATCATAACATGATCCAGTATATCAGGTTTCATATCTGTGCTCTTTCTGCAAAAGTTATGCCCCTTTTTGATTAAGTTTTCCGTTAAGGTCCAATTTTTAGCCAGTAAGTTTTTGGAAAAATGACTTATTGTCATCCCTTGATCGGCGTCTGCGTATTTGGTTAAGTTTTCCGTTAAGGTGCACTTGTTTCAGTAACTATAACAGATACAGCTTTGAAACTTTGCTTGAGCATGCTATTTCCTGACGCAGGCCATGCAATACACTACTCTACATTTATAATCGGTCACCCAGGTTTTTTGAAAATAACACGAATATTAAAAACTGGAAATCACCGAAACACATACCAATATTTTATTAAGTTTATCAACAATGTAATCTGAAATCATTTTTTTTCCAGTTTACATTGTTGATAAACTTGATAAAATATTGTATGTGTTTCGGAGATTTCTAGTTTTTTAGTATTTGTGTTATTTTCAAAAAAAAATGGGTGACCGATTATAAAAGTAGTGTACTGGTTTCCACCCAGGAAAATCTTATGATCAGCCCTACGTGGCACACACCTTTGACAAAAATCAGTGTCAAAAAAACACTGTATGATATCTTACCACTACAAACCACTTCTTCCGAATACATGTCCATCTATCCCAGTCATTTTTCATAGTACACATTTCACTGATCATATCAGCTTCTTTTTTGATATTTTTTTTACTTAATTCAAACTACCTCAACATTCTAAAAATCTTCATAACATTCTAGAAATATATATCATCAGCAATTAATGTAAACACTTAATTGTTTTGATATCTTAAGTATGTGCCTTTGTTCTCAAGTTACTATTGTTTACTGTTGCCAAATAACTTTTTATACTTTTTAAAATATTTCTACATTTTTGTTGTTATATAATAAAAATTTGCAAATAAATACACAGGTTTGTTTTCTCCTTTTGAAAACATCCTGCGCCGCCCTGTTCATATAATGTTAAGGCATTCACTAAAGTGTTTGGTGTTCAACAATTCAGTGATTTGAAATCAATTATGCATATGTTATAGTTTTACAAGTTTATTATCAAAATTCCATTAGGCAAATAGCCCATGAGGATATACATTTGTTTTACAACACATATGACTGACAGTCAAAATATACAATATTCACAACTAATTAATTTTACAAATGCACTATACCATTATTTGTTATGATAACATCATATATATATATTTTGTTAATAAAAATTCCTTTCATTTGTGTGGAGAAGGCTTTTAGCCATTACAGTTGTACACAATATACAGGTCAGATTTGCTTAATTTAAACATGTAGTTACTACCAACAGATAAGTTTGTGAATTAATTCAATTATTTGCAAACAAACATTCATTTCGTTTATTAAAAGATTTGTAAACAAAAATAGCCACGTTTCTAATTTCTTTTTGACATTCTGAGTTAATTAACAAAATAAGTTTCTGCATATTTGGCCTATCCCAATAATATTTTTTGATATATTGTTTTCTAAACTCCGAGTATATAGGACATTCTAACATAAAATGAAACTTGTCTTCTAGGATATTACAAAATTTACATTTTCTCTCATTTACCGGAATTCTATTAGGTTTATTCCAACGTCCTGCTTCTATTTCTAGTCTATGCGAGGATACTCTTAATTTTGTAATGGCAATATCTAAGTTTTGATATATTACAAATATTAAGATAAGGTTGAAACTTGAAAACACATATACAGTTATAAAAGCTTGCTCTGCTTAAATCAGCTAGTCTACTATTCCAAGTTTGGATAAAGTTGTCATGTAATCTCTGTTTAACAACATACAGAAACAATTTAGGATTACACACCGTTTGGGCTAACCACGCATCATTGAAACCCATAATGCCTAATATATCTCTAATTAAAGATGCCCAATTCTTTATGTTGGGTTGAGCATTTATATCATTTAACATCAAAACATACATTTATTTTACATATTTATTTTCATTACTTTGTAATATCTTAACCCAGTATTTTATAATATTAAAATGACGGTGACATAACATAGACTTTCTACCCATTTCTGTTATATGAACACGCTTTGGACATGATAACCTATGTTAATCCTTTTAAAAAACATTAATTAATGTTCAGAATGTTTCTTTGGCTTTGCTTTTAAGTCAGACGCATTATCTCATTTGATTTCAACTTAAATTCGTTTAGCATTCTTATTAAATCGCGTTCATTTAAACATCAATTATAAACATCAATTATAAACATAGGCTCAGTGGAACCAGGGTTTTTAACACAATTATATCAAACAAACTATACAATGGTACATACATATTAATGAGTTCACTTACACACATGACATTCCACTATATGTGTGGTCCTTGCTATTGCCATTGCATACGTAGAACGTAGATGGCAGTATGATAGTAACTTAGATGGAAATCTCGAAGACAGCAGCTTAGATAGAAATCCCGAAGGCAGCAACTTAATTATGAGAGTAGGCATGAACTAATTTAAGCTGAGTAAACTGTACCATTTTTACATCTTCAGTTTCGTTTCGGCAAGAGTCATAAATATGATACATGTTTAACTAATTTAAGCTGAGTAAACTGTACCATTTTTACATCTTGAGTTTCGTTTCGGCAAGAGTCATAAATATGATACATGTTTAACTAATTTAAGCTGAGTAAACTGTACCATTTTTACATCTTGAGTTTCGTTTCGGCAAGAGTCATAAATATGATACATGTTAATATAAAAGGTTATGAGTATATTGCACCATTTTGTCTTCTTGAGTTTCGTTTCGGCAAGAGTCATGCATATGGTAATACATAGTAAAATATGATTCATATAAATAGCATTTATCTCAAATTCTGAACTCATCTATAGTCAAATTGTAAAATAATCTTTAATGATGTATGTATATAGTCTTGACCCATTATATATATAGATATATGTTAACGTTCGCTAATGTTAAATTTTTAATTTGTATTATATGTTACAATTATATGTATATATATGCTCTCCTGTACATTGGAGGAAATAAAGAATCTATCTATAATCTTTATTTAACGGAGTTTATGGAAAGTATTCCACGTGCTATAATCTTTGTTTAGCGGAGAGTATTCCACGTGCTATATTGTTTGTTTAACGGAGAGTGTTCCACGTGCTATACTCTTTATTTGACGCAGATTATTCCACGTGCTATATTGTTTGTTTAACAGAGAGTGTTCCACGTGCAATATTCTTTATTAAACGGAGATTATTCCACGTGCTATATATTCTTTGTTTAACGAAGTTAAGGGAAAGTATTCCACGTGCTATAATCTTTATTTAACGGAGAGTGTTCCACGTGCTATATTCTTTGTTTAACAGAGATTATTCATCGTGCTATATTCTTTGTTTAACGGAGTTAAGGGAAAGTATTCCACGTGCTATAATCTTTATTTAACGGAGAGTGTTCCACGTGCTATATTCTTTATTTAACAGAGATTATTCCACGTGCTATAATCTTTGTTTAGCGGAAAGTATTCCACGTGCTATATTCTTTGTTTAACGGAGGTAAGGGAAAGTATTCCACGTGCTATAATCTTTCTTTAACGGAGAGTGTTCCACGTGCTATATTCTTTATTTAACAGAGATTATTCCACGTGCTATATTCTTTGTTTAACGGAGTTAAGGGAAAGTATTCCACGTGCTATAATCTTTGTTTAGCGGAGAGTATTCCACGTGCTATATTCTTTGTTAAAATGAGAGTATTCCACGTGCTATAATCTTTGTTTAGCGGAGAGTTTTCCACGTGCTATAATATTTGTTTATCGGAGAGTATTTCACGTGCTATAATCTTTGTTTAGCGGAGAGTATTTCACGTGCTATATTCTTTGTTAAAAGAAGAGTATTCCACGTGCTATAATCTTTGTTTAGCGGAGAGTATTCCACGTGCTATATTGTTTGTTTAACGGAGAGTGTTCCACGTGCTATACTCTTTATTTAACGCAGATTATTCCACGTGCTATATTCTTTGTTTAACGGAGAGTGTTCCACGTGCAATATTCTTTATTAAACGGAGATTATTCCACGTGCTATATATTCTTTGTTTAACGAAGTTAAGGGAAAGTATTCCACGTGCTATAAACTTTATTTAACGGAGAGTGTTCCACGTGCTATATTCTTTGTTTAACAGAGATTATTCATCGTGCTATATTCTTTGTTTAACGAAGTTAAGGGAAAGTATTCCACGTGCTATATTCTTTGTTTAACGAAGTTAAGGGAAAGTATTCCACTTGCTATAATCTTTATTTAACGGAGAGTGTTCCACGTGCTATATTCTTTATTTAACAGAGATTATTCCACGTGCTATAATCTTTGTTTAGCGGAAAGTATTCCACGTGCTATATTCTTTGTTTAACGGAGGTAAGGGAAAGTATTCCACGTGCTATAATCTTTCTTTAACGGAGAGTGTTCCACGTGCTATATATTCTTTGTTTAACGAAGTTAAGGGAAAGTATTCCACGTGCTATAAACTTTATTTAACGGAGAGTGTTCCACGTGCTATATTCTTTGTTTAACAGAGATTATTCCACGTGCTATATATTCTTTGTTTAACGGAGTTAAGGGAAAGTATTCCATTTGCTATAATCTTTATTTAACGGAGAGTGTTCCACGTGCTATATTCTTTATTTAACAGAGATTATTCCACGTGCTATAATCTTTGTTTAGCGGAAAGTATTCCACGTGCTATATTCTTTGTTTAACGGAGGTAAGGGAAAGTATTCCACGTGCTATAATCTTTCTTTAACGGAGAGTGTTCCACGTGCTATATTCTTTATTTAACAGAGATTATTCCACGTGCTATATTCTTTGTTTAACGGAGTTAAGGGAAAGTATTCCACGTGCTATAATCTTTGTTTAGCGGAGAGTATTCCACGTGCTATATTCTTTGTTAAAATGAGAGTATTCCACGTGCTATAATCTTTGTTTAGCGGAGAGTTTTCCACGTGCTATAATATTTGTTTAGCGGAGAGTATTTTACGTGCTATAATCTTTGTTTAGCGGAGAGTATTTCACGTGCTATATTCTTTGTTAAAAGAAGTGTATTTCACGTGCTATATTCTTTGTTAAAAGGAGAGTATTTCATGTGCTATAATCTTTGTTTAGCGGAGAGTATTCCACGTGCTATAATCTTTGTTTAGCGGAGAGTGTTCCACGAGGTATAATCTTTGTTTAGCGGAGAGTATTCCACGTGCTATATTCTTTGTTTAGCGGAGAGTGTTCCACGTGCTATAATCTTTGTTTAGCGGAGAGTATTCCACGTGCTATATTATTTGTTAAAAGGAGAGTATTTCACGTGCTATAATCTTGGTTTAGCGGAGAGTATTCCACGTGCTATAATCTTTGTTTAGCGGAGAGTATTCCACGTGCTATATTCTTTGTTAAAAGTAGAGTATTCCACTTGCTATACTTTTTGTTTAACTGAATAAAAATCTCATTATATTAACAATTTTGCGGATTTTAAGCATAGACTGCGATGCAAACATTCGACTGTAGATACTCTGGACAGACGTAGGGGGCCCGGAGAATATTCCATGTGCTATACGCTTTGTTTAACGTAGATATTCACCGTGCTGTGCGCTTTGTTTAATGGTGAGTGTTTCACGTGATATACTTTTATAGGGGAGTATTTCATTTGCTCTGCGTTTAATTTTAGTTCAGATTTTTTTTTATGAAATAGAATATGATATGATGGCAAAGCAACTTAAACTATCTTGAATTTAAAAAATGATCCCCTTTTATATCGTATGATTAACCTTAGACTGAAGCAGAACAGAGTACAATAGCATGTGCACTGTATTGTATAATCGACATGCATGCCACCGTACCTTTCCGTAATAAACGCAGTTAAAGGGACTAGAGGCGATCTGGAAGCATTGTGGGTGTTAATCCAAATTCGAATACAATCATCATAATGAGTTTCAGATTCTAATTTACCGTGCATATGTGTATTTACCGTGCATATGTGTAATGTGTATTTACCGTGCATATGTGTATTTACCGTGCATATGTGTATTTACCGTGCATATGTGTAGCACATTTGCACAAAACTTGGACCCATTATCCATATGATTTATTGTAATTGAAATAGTTTGGTCTGGAAAATTAGCCGACTCGGCTAGTTTTGTTATATATACATCATTAATAGTAACGCATGTGCTGCTTTAAGGCTCTTATAATTCTTGTTTTGTGATATAAGTACACTTTATTTGAATTATATGTACCCCTGTAAGCAATATAACCCCCATTTAAATTAAAAGGATGTATTAACAAAACGGAGCCGAGTCTTCGAGATTCCCAGATCGAACATTTCATTAACAATAATTAACCAAAAGGTAACTTGCGGCTTTAATTACAATTTCACATGAAACTGAAGCACTTTATGAAGGTTTTCATTTGTATTTGGATTGACACCAAACACTTCTCAAGATCGCCTCCAGTCCCTTTAAGGCCAAACAAAATAATATGTGTGGTTCAGGTAACACTGGCAAAAAAATATTAGGGTAGGTAGGTAGGCTTTTTTTTTTCTTTTTTTTTTCAATAATGAATTTAATATGTTAAATTACTATACCTTGAGTTCGATTTTTCTGCATTATCAACAATTTGTTTTTTTTTTTTTTAATTTTTGCATAAACAGTTTTAGGGTCGGTCGGGTTACCTGAACCACACATATTTTTTTATGTGGCCTAATATAAACCACTGAAATACTGATGTTCCAAAAGTAAAAAAAAAATGCGAATAAGATGAAACGGTCTTTATGTTAACATTAATTATGTTTACATTAACACTTCTTTGATGGTGTAACGAATATGCCTTGACAAGTGGAAATTTGGGATATTTGAATAGGAGTTTTAGGAGCTAAATACGACATGTTTGCATAGTCGGGTATTGTTTATCTTCATTCGACTGTTCTGAACCGCCATAACGTGGAAAAATAGTATTGCCAACAATGAATATGAATATTATCAGCGATCGGAACGCCGTTTAGCGATTTGTATTTATCTTTATTCTTCATGGAAGAGAAACTTCAACTGAAAAAAATATGAATGTTTTACAATATATCCATAGATGTTGTGCACACATGTGTTTCTGTTACTGCTGAAAATCCAGTAGATTTGACAGTCACAAACGCCGTATAATACTCAGTTGACAGTTACACACATCTTATAAGACTCAGTTGACAGTTATACACGCCATATATGACTCCGTTGACAGTCATACACGCCATATGCGACAGTCACACATGCCATATAAGACTCAGTTGACAGTTACACATGCCATATAAGACTCAGTTGACAGTCATACACGCCATATACGACTCAGTTGACAGTCAAACACGCCATACAAGACTCAGATGACAGTCATATACGACTCAGTTGACAGTTACACACGCCATGTACGACTCAGTTGACTGTCACACATGTCATATAAGACTCAGTTGACAGTTACACACACGATATAATACTCAGTTGACAGTCATACACGCCATATACGACTCATTTGACAGTCACACATGCCATATAAGACTCAGTTGACAGTCATACACGCCATATACGACTCAGTTAACAGTGACACACGCCATACAATACTCAGTTGACAGTCATACACGCCATATACGACTCAGTTGACAGTTACACATGCCATACAAGACTCAATAGACAGTCATACACGCCATATAAGACTCAGTTGACAGTCATACACGCCATATAAGACTCAGTTCACAGTCATACACATCATACAAGACTCAGTTGACAGTCACACAAGCCATATAAGACTCATTTGACAGTCATACACGCCATATATGACTCAGTTGACAGTTACACACGTCAAAGAAGACTCAGTTGATAGTTACACACGCCATACAAGACTCAGTTGACAGTCACACAAGCCATATAAGACTCATTTGACAGTCATACACGCCATATATGACTCAGTTGACAGTCACACATGCCATACAAGACTCAGTAGACAGTCATACACGCCATATACGATTCGTTGACAGTTACACATGTCATACAAGTCATACACGTCATAAAAGAAGACTCAGTTGACAGTTACACATGTCATACAAGACGACACAGTTGACAGTTACACACGCCATATAAAACTCAGTTGACAGTCATACACACCATAATTTTTATAAGACTCAGTAGACAGTCATATACGCCATATAAGACTCAGTTGACAGTCATACACGCCATATAATACTCAACTGACAGTCATACACGCCATATAAGACTCAGTTGACAGTTACACATGCCATACAATACTCAGTTGACAGTTACACACACCATATAAAACTCAGTTGACAGTTGCACACGCCATAGAAGACTCAGTTGACAGGCATACACTCCATATACGACTCAGTTGACAGTCATACACGCCATATACGACTCAGCTGACAGGCATACACTCCATATACGACTCAGTTGACAGTCATACACGCCATATACGACTCAGTTGACAGTTACACATGCCATACAAGACTCAGTAGACAGTCATACACGCCATATAAGACTCAGTTGACAGTCATACACGTCATATTATAAGTCTCAGTTGACAGTCATACACGCCATATAAGACTCAGTTGACAGTTACACATGCCATACAAGACGCAATTGACAGTTACACACGCCATATAAAACTCAGTTGACAGTTGCACACGCCATAGAAGACTCAGTTGACAGGCATGCACGCCATATAAGTTACACACGCCACATAATACTCAGTTGACAGTTACACACGCCATATAAGACTCAGTTGACAGTTACACACGCCATATAAGACTCAGTTGACAGTTACACACGCCATATACGACTCAGTTGACAGTTACACACGCCATACTAGACTCAGTTGACAGGCATACACGCCATATACGACTCAGTTGACAGTTACACACGCCATATAATACTCAGTTGAAAAGTTACGCGCACCATATAATACTCAGTTGACAGCCACACGCGGCATATGTCTCTGTTGACAGTTAAACACGCCATATACGACTCCGTTGACATTTACACGCGCCCTATTAGACTCAGTTTACAGTAACACAGGCTATAAAAGACTCGGTTGACAGTTACACACGCCATATAATATTCAGTTGACAGTTACACACGCTATATACGACTCAGTTGACAGTTACACACGCCATACAAGACTCAGTTGACAGTTACACGCGTCATATACGACTCAGTTGACAATTACACACGCCATATAATATTCAGTTGACAGTTACACACGCCATATAAGACTCAGTTGAAAGTTACACAGCCATACAAGACTCAGTTGACAGATACACACACCATATAATACTCAGTTGTTGACAGTTACACACGCCATATAAGACTCAGTTGATAGGCATAAATACCATATTCGACTCAGTTGACAGTTACACACGGCATATAAGACTCAGCTGACAGTTACACACGCCATGTTAGACTCAGTTGACAGTTACGCACGCCATATAAGACTCAGTTGACATTCATATACGCCATATAAGACTCAGTTGACAGTTACACACGCCATATAAGAAGACTCAGTTGACAGCCATATACGCCATATACGACTCAGTTGACAGTTACACACACGATATAAGACTCAGTTGACAGTTACATACGCCACATACGACTCGGGAGAGGTCTTACATAGGCATTGCCTGTTGTCCAATCCCATTCAGTACTTGAATAAAATATTGTTTTTTATTAAATATACGACTCAGTTTATAAACGAGAATGTCAGTCAATGAACATACGAAGTGCTTTATACACTGTATGCATGTTTTATTTTATCAAATAATTTGATTACCGTCTTGTTTGGAACAAAGTTATACAATGATTCTGCTTCGTGTGCATTGTGTGTTCTGCTTCTACTGTTTCTATATTCAGACCAAAGAAATGAACAAAAATAATCATTATTTTGTTATTTATTAAAAATAAAACCGAATGTTATATGGCGTGTGTAACTGTCAGCTGAGTCGTATATGACGTACACGTCGGTATCCATGATCGCGACAACCGGGCTTTCCATGCATATACTGACTTCATCAATTACCAACCCATAATTCATCTTACGCATATTCAATCACGGGCATTTCAAGAAATCGTGAATAGACCTATACTTTTATTCTGCACATGTACATTATTATAGGACCTGAATATCTGAATATCTGGATATAGTTTTGATAAACGGTTTTGTAGTGTAATTTTGCCGTTATTTAGCACGTTAGTTTCTGTAATAATTGTTGAAAAAAAATCGATCATGAAGGTCTCACTACACAGTGCATTTTTTTACTTTGTTGACCTATATGAATAAGGTTTACAGGGCCATGCCGAACAGGTAGTTTCCAAGCTAAAGGTTACTTGTTTATGTAACCAAGTCATTTGCCCACGTAAAACTGTACAAATTCTGGTACGTTGACCAGTTTTTTCTTTTTTAATTTGAGTGGTGTCCTCCAATGCACTATTTTGGGCTTTAACTCCTGAGTTTGGACCAGAATTCCTACTCTTCTTAAACACCCATAACACTACCATATTTTGGTGGCAGTGTCATCTAATCTAATAGCTGCACATCCAATTTCAGACTCATCTCACCTGCAACAACAATAAGAAATATCTGTCAGCAATTATCAAAAATATTTAACTACTACTTTTTAAGGCGTAAGAATTACTCTACTGTGGGTTTCAAGGGAGCTAGCTGTGTAGTGAGACCTGAATGCTTTTTTAATTCTCAATAGTATTCATAAATTTCTATTGCAGAGATGTTGAGATTTTATCTTATTTTCAGTAGGTGATACAATTTGTCTTACTCGGTTTTTATCCTTAGGTTCTATAGTAAAATAAATATCTTTGGCAGAGTAAAAATACGATAATATTCAAGATTTTGATTTTAAAAGATACATATATTGAATCAACTAGCATGAATGTGCATGACATATGCAGGGTTTTAAAAGAATCACACTGTATATACCTTAATTTTAACAGTAAACTTGGTTGAACAACAAGGATAAAGACCGAGTTTATCACCTACAAGAATGTATTGGTATGTTTTATTTGTGGTCACTGATTGGTCAGATTTTTTTGATGATGCTCTATCAAAACTATGAATCAGATAAAATTGTGTTTACTACATAATTTACCAACATATTTTTACACCTTATCAATAAAACACGCACCTCTCTATGGAACGCCAAACACGACTTTGATGGTCATGTTCTATTATGATGTGGTCACTTTCATTATGATGTGGTCACTTTTCATTATGATGTGGTCACTTTCCATTATGCTGTGGTCACTTTCCATTATGATGCATTCACTTTCCATTATGGTGTGGTAAGTTTCTATTATGATGTGGTCACTTTACATTATGATATGGTCACTTTTCATTATGATGTGGTCACTTTCCATTATGATGTGGTTACTTTGCATTATGATGTGGTCGCTTTTCATTATGATGTGGTCACTTTCCATTATGATGTGGTAAGTTTCTATTATGATGTGGTCACTTTCTGTTAAGATGTGGTCACTTTCCATTATGATGTGGTTACTTTGCATTATGATGTGGTCGCTTTTCATTATGATGTGGTCACTTTCCATTATGATGTGGTCACTTTTCATTATGATGTGGTCACTTTCCATTATGATATGGTCACTTTCCATCTATGATGTGGTCACTTTCCATTATGATGCGGTCACTTTCCATTATGATGTGGTAAGTTTCTATTATGATGTGGTCACTTTCTGTTAAGATGTGGTCACTTTCCATTATGATGTGGTCTGTTTTCATTATGATGTGGTAAGTTTCTATTATGATGTGGTCTGTGTGGTCACGAGGCTTTACTGCAGATAGCGCCGTCTATTGACAGGTAGGCTAATTGCAGAATTCAAAATGACGCCAATGATAGAAATTCTAAAATGTTTTTAAGTTATGGTGAAGCTCTTGTAAGACTTTTAGGTGAAGGGGTTACTATTTTAAACAATAAAAAACAGTCATTATTTTTAACTTGCTATTTAATGTCAGAAATGCGAAATTGTTTTGCGACGCGCGCGGATTTACCGACTACATTCTCTCCATCTTGATGACCTACTAGCACGAATCGAGTGTAGTGTTCCTTTTTGATTAGGGACAGACAATTTTGATTTCGTGGGTGTGTGTGTGTGTGATGGCGTTGAGTGGGTTGGGGTGGTGTGGTGGGGGGTGGGGGGGGGGGGGGGGGGGGGGGGTGAGTGGGGAGTGGGGGTCATTGATTTCTATTTCGCCTAGTACACGGACCAGATTATTTTTTTGTCAACTTGAAAGCCAGAGCTTTTTTTTTAGGTTTTACTATTCGTAGAATAGAAGAGCTAGTGTAGATCTACTCAACGTCTGCGTCGACGTGTGAAACTTGAAATACGTCATCAGTACCACCAATGACACTGGTAGACACATGTTCCATAAATCTGTATTGCATTGAAGCAAAAGCATGGCCCTTTTCATACTTTGAATTTTTGGTTAAATCTCTTTTTGACAAGTCCATGTATTTTAACAACTGAAAGTCGTACATTAACAAAACTTCAGTAAAGCTTGGAATATCAAGGACACTAGTTTACACATGTTCCATATTAACTCTGTATTGTATTTAAGCAAAGTTATGTCCCTTTTTCAACTTCAAAATTCTGGTTAAAGTTTTTAGGCAAGTCCTTGTATTTCAATAGATGATTGCAAAAGTATCAATACATTTTCAGTAAAGCGTGGATGCTAGTAGACACATGTTCCATAACTCTGTATTGCATTTTAACAAATTAAAATCAAAATTATGGCCCTTTTTCTGGATAATTATTTTCTGTATTGTATTTTAGAAAAGGTGTAGCCCCTTTTCGACTTGGAATTTCTTATTTGTTGGCAAGTCCGTTTATTTCAATACCCACTAGCCATATATCTCTGTCAAAGGAGCTTGACAAGTGTCATCAGAGTCATCAAGGACACTTTCAGACACATGTTTCATAACTTTTTATTTCATTTTAGCCAGATGATAACAAAAATTCAACTTAGAGTTTTAGATTAAAGTTTTTTAAGCAGCTTCATACATTTCAATGAAACTCACTGCATACATCAAGCCTGTAAATTTCATTAGCCCCAAAAACCACACACCTTCCCCACTTCTGCACCACCACCACCATCACCCCAGATAAATAGACACATTTTGTTCTGTTCTGTTTAGTTTCTCTTCAGTTACCATGTCTGCATTCTTTCTGGGGTATTGAAGGTCTTGCTTTGATATTTGGTATATATGTTTAATGACTACCGCACCCCGCACCCTACACCATCACCACCTTCTAACCTCCACAATTAAGACATTTCTAGATCGCCTCCAGTCCCTTTAAGTCTAACACTCAAGCTATCACAGGGCTACATAGATTAAACAGTATCGAGTTACTGTTACGATTTTAAAACCATTTTAAATTAATCTAGCATACCTTTTTATCCATCCAACCCTATGAATTCTTACAATGAACCAAGACACTGACAGTTGTGTATATATGTTTATATATGTATATATATGTATATATATGTATATATATGTGTGTGTATGTGTATGTATGAATATACATGTATATATTAACTATATAAATATTGTTTATTAAACAGTAATTTATACAACTTTATAATTAGATTGGCTAGTGGACGGCAATCAAAATGTAGTTTAAAGAGTTTTTCTCTTCTTTTTTTTTTTTACATCTCCCCTGCCTCAACCATCTAATACATGTATCTATTCTGTATTACTCTTATATCATTTTATGATGCTGAATTGTAAATATATATGTATGTGTTAAGTAAATGAATATTACATGCTGTAAAATATTGTAAGGTGTGGCAAGGGATGGTCCTCCCCGACCTTTGCTTCACCTATTGACGGGGAGATTAAAGACGGCTCAAAAAAAAAACAAAAAAAAAGAGTTACTGTTACGACTGTAACATGAGTACAAACTAACATTGTATCTTTACAGTTTTAAAAAGTTATACATTTAGACTATTTAATCTATGAAAATGTACTTCATCGGATACTTTAACATAATTTAGGATTATCATTGCCGCCATTTTGAATTTTGCAAGCAGCTACCTGTCAATAGATGGCGCTAATTGCAGTTAAACCACGTGATCACACAGGTCACATCATAATGCAAATGACCACATCATAATAGAAGCTTACCACATCATAATGAAAACAGACCACATCATAATGGAAAGAGACCACATCATAATGGAAAGTGACCACATCATAATAGAAAGTGACCACATCATAATGTAAAGTAACCACATCATAATGGAATGTGACCACATCATAATGAAAGTGACCACATCATAATGAAAAGCGACCACATCATAATGAAAGGTAACCACATCATATTGGAAAGCGACCACATCATAATGAAAAGCGACCACATCATAATGAAAAGTGACCACATCATAATGAAAAGCGACCACATCGTAATGAAAATAACCACATCATAATGAAAAGCGACCACATCATAATGAAAAGTGACCACATCATAATGAAAAGCGACCACATCATAATGAAAAGTAACCACATCATAATGGAAAGCGACCACATCATAATGAAAAGCGACCACATCATAATGAAAAGTGACCACATCATAATTAAAAGCGACCACATCATAATGCAAAGTAACCACATCATAATGAAAAGCGACCACATCATAATGTGACCACATCATAATGAAAAGCGACCACATCATAATGCAAAGTAACCACATCATAATGAAAAGTGACAACATCCTAATGAAAAGCGACCACATCATAACGAAAAGCGACCTTATCATAATAGAAAGTGACTTCATCAGAATGTAAAGTTACCACATCATAATGGAAAGTGACCACATCATAATGAAAAGCGACCACATCATATTGGAAAGTGATCACATTATAATGAACGTGACCACATCATAATGGAAACCGACCATCAAAGTCGTGTTTGGCGTTCCATGATATATGTCTCAACGTATGTTTTGTCATGGCATCGGTGTCCGTAATTGTCATCTGGCTTATGTCGGTCGTACAATACGCTTATGTCTATAGTATAATACACTTATGTCGATAGTATGATACGCTTATGTCGATATTAATTGTCAACTGGCTGATGTCGGTAATGTAATACGTTATGTCGATAGTGCAATACGCTTATGTCGATAGTATAATACGCTTATTTCGACTAGTGGGATTTTAGTGGGGTTAAAAACAGGTCCTATTGTATCCTTTATTTCGGATATTTTGATATTTAAATCGAGGAACGGGTTTTTATTCATATAGAAAATATTAAGTCAAAATAGTGTGTTTACGCATTCTTACTATCAGTTTAAAAAATGTTTAATATATTCATAACATGTCCCCATGTTAATCGCGATCATTTACATTTAGACATGTTTTGCCAATATTTCCTTTTCACACCGATTTGTTAAATCAAAAACCGATTTGAATACAACGCTAGCGGGTATCCCTGCAGCGCTACGGTTAGAGCTAAAATTGGGGAATTTGCAACACTAAACAGGTACCCAGGAAAATATTTAGCCACGAAATTCATGTGTTTTACATATGTGTCATATATGTATTCCACAGGTGTTTTTCATTTTAGCAATTTATTTCAGAAAACAATTATAAGCATATATGTAATACATATAAAACAAAAACAATTTCTTGTGAAAACAATGAACTCAACTTATTTATAATAATATTCACCAGTATTTGTATTTGATATAAAATTCTTAATCTTGATCCGAATTGTTCTTATCATGTGTGATCATGTAAGTTGCCACCATGCAGTGTTATCTGATCCTGCTGTGCTCAGCTTGATTATGACCCTCTAATAGGTTAACACATTTGTGTGCACACTCTCCTTTAGATAAGCATGTCCCTTAGATAAGGCATGAGCTCACTGAGCTTCTCACTGAATAAGTAATCCAACCTGTGCGGTGTAACGAAGATCCCAGTATGATGCGTTGTAATAGAAAAACACACCCAAAGGCCGAGTATTTGTACTCAAAGTTTTAATGAAATGGTCGCTTTTTGCCAGAAGATAAATGACAATACGTTGTATTGTTATACAAAAAATAGAAAGTCAAACACATGATTACATTGTGATGTGTGCCTGTACAGATGTGCAAGGATCCGCCTATGTTTACACCTGACTGGCGTGTAAGCCAACCATGTGTAGGCCTATCACGGATGGACTGTCAGGAAGATCTCCTTTTAGAAATTTTCAAAAAATAGACAAACACTTGTACTATGTTCTCGAGTTATTAACCACCTTATAAAGAGGGTTTCGTTTATACAATTCCCCTCGTGGGGAGGAGGATGGGGTAGATGAGGACGCATCATTGATGGTTCAATATATGTATTTTATATGTAAAAACAAAAAGGGGGTTTCGAGTGGGTTGGGTTAGGGTGGGGTGGGGTTGGGGAGTGAGGGGGGCAACACAGCTTTTTGTCTATGAATGGACCAAAACAACACAGAAATATGTAAAAAAAACAAAAAAACTCCAGAACTCAAGAAATCACACCTTGAAACTCATTTTTTTTCCGGACGAGCATGTCCCCGTACCCCCAAATCAAAGGCTCCCCTCTCATTTTAAAACCGCTCCTACGCCTATTACTGACTTCTATAATCTGATTTGTGGGCGCCCCAATATCGGGGAGGTTCCCCGAACCCCCACCAGCGGGATCCCCCCTACCACACCTATCCCCAACTCGCAGCTTCGCTGCTCGATGTGGAGTATGTTGGGAAATGCCCACGCTATGCCTCTGTACGCAACGGATGTCAGATAATGTGATGAACTCAGATGGATGTGCGTTGGACTCACCGAAAAGTAAATAACAGATTTTAAATTTCGATCACCAAATTCTACACCAAAAATCAAGGGGCATTTTTTACTTTTAATTGGTACATCCAATAATGTACTATTAAAATTACAGTTCTCCGGTGTTATGTGACAAAAAGTCCAAGAACAGCATACCTTTTAGCATAAATGTTCTCTAATAAGACTAGGAAATTTGTCCAAGTCGCGATTTCTAGTGAATTTTCACAAGGAATTTGTCCAAGTCGCGATTTCTAGTGATTTTTTTCAGCACTTCTGATTGGCTAATTATGTCGTGGCCACGAGATAATTAATCATGGCCACGACATAATATAATGTCGTGTGGCCACGACATAATATAATGTCGTGGCACGAGATAAATTATTTTTCTCACATGACACGTCTATGCCACCGTAAAACGTGTTTTGTTTTTTCAATTTAATTGAATGCTGTTTAACAGCTCATCAACACAGTATAGGTTATTTGGAGCCGCCCCAGAGAGAAGGGAAGGATACATAGGAATCCGGGAACCGTACCCTACTTTTATTATCGAATAGATTCCTATGGTTCTTTAATGTGCTCGGAGGACAGACCGATACACGGGACCGCCCGGTTTACGTCCCCATCCGACGGACGAGGTTATTTTTGTTTTCAAACTCACTATTACTATAGGCTTATCTGGGTCTATGTTAATATGGTCATGTATACATTTCACTGAAAAAAAATCAGACAGTTATTTGGCTATGCTTAATACCTGCTTACTTACGGACAGTGTCCCTTTAAACGTTAACATAGCAGACACTGTATTACTTAAAAGTAAACATTACCTTCACAGTCGCTTCATCGTTGTCATCGCCGCCGGTGATATTTAATGGGGCATATCATTCAAAGTAATCCTGTACAGTTGTTAATACATTAAACATTTTGGAGACGGTTAAACAAAACTCGTGTGGACGGATGTTGATGGTATCTCTTTCCTCTCATGTGTTTAAGTTTTATACCAAATTAACAATTAGTTTAACGTTCGAACTTAATCATGGAGCTATCTGAAATTAAAGCGAACTATCCAGTGGCCAACAGCAAAACCACAAACGGGGATAGTATTACAGTTGCCGAACAAAATGGTGTAAATAAAACAAATAAGGACACCATTAAGTCAAACGCAGTTACAAAACTTTATAACAATATAATTTTGTTCAGTAATGATCACCGAAAGAAAATCATCATCGCCAGGAATATAGTATTGCTTTTAGCATTTTGTGTGTATTTCGTGTTTGCTGTGACCTATCACGTGGGCGATGAGGGTTCTTGGAGATTGATTGGGTTCACTATTCTGGGCATGTGGTTATTGGTCTGGAATTTGCTGAAGAAAACGGAATGTTGGCCAATATGGACATCTGCTGTTGAAAGGTTACACAAGGAGTATGAATCTGGGAAACGAAGTCTCGTTATTAGATGGTAAGTTGGTATAAAACCGTATAATTGTAGGTGCTTGTCTACTAACTAAAACAGACTGTGATTGGTCAAGAAAAAGTCTGGGGAATCCGAGACTGATGTTTACCAAAGTGAAGTCATGGATTGGATAAAATATAATGATTGAAATAAAACAACTTGAGAAATAATACATAAATATGTTTTTTTGTTTTTTTTTAGCTTCTACTGACCAAGCGCCAGCAGAGCTTATGGGATGGCGAGTTGTCCGTCGTCCGTTGCCCATCGTCCGTCCGTCGTTAACTTTTGTGTCGTTAAGACGAAAGTGCCTTTAATCTGATATTTACCAAACTTTACCAGACTGTTAATATCAATGAAAGCTCGGACAAGTTCGAAAATCAGCAAGATCTGACGACTAACAGCGGAGTTATGGCCCTTGATTTAGTTAAAAATGCTATATTTTGCCTCGTTAAGACGATAGGGCCTTCAATTTTCATTCGATCTTTACCAAACTTTACCAGATTGTTAATATCAATGAAAGGTCGGAAAAGTTATGGCCCTTGATTTCTTTAAAAATGCTATATGTTGCCTCGTTAATACGATAGTGCCTTCATTTTTCGTCGGATCTTTACCTAATTTTTGCAGACATTTTGACTTTTTTTTTATTATTAGTTTTTTTTGTGTTAATTGTTTTTTGTTTTTTGTTAACGCCGTGTTGGATTTGACGAAATTTGATTTCTACTTGTGCCTATTGGTATGAAACCACAAATTATTTTCCCCATAGACACCAATGTTAAAGTGTCACATATTAATGATTTGCTGCAAATTAAACTCAAATATGGAAAATGCAGCAGTGTAATGTTCATATAGAAAACTAATTTTCCACTTGAAAAATCACCAGAAAAGGTAAGAAAGTTCTTGTTGGTTACTAAAACAGGTCAACGGTACAGCTGTTTCCACTGATCAGTGAACTTATTAATTCACTGCATTGATTCACTATTTTCATAGTTCACAAAGTGTAAGCATAGAGTCGAAATTTCGAAAATGTTCATCAGTGATCCAGTAAAACCTATTAATACGCTTCTTATACATACAACCACAAAATCGAATAGAAATGGGCAGTTTTCCCCTACTTATAATTCCCATTTCCATCAAAAAAGGAGGGATTACGTTTTATTATAGGAACTACACCTCGGAGGTTTACATGTAATTAGTGGTGGTAAACCTATTGCGTTTTATTCCGGTTCATTGGTTTTTGATGGAGTTACGGCCCCTTGACATTTTTACTTTAATTTTTTTGTATACCTCATAAACGCCTTGTTAGATTTCGACGAAACTTGACAGGAAGCATCGGTACAGTTATAGTTATGCCTATCGCGCTTTTGTTCCAGTTCGCTGATTTTTGACGGAATTAAAAATGCTATATTTTGCCTCGTTAATATGAATTAAAGAAACACATCTATTTTTCATCTATTTTTTTATTTCATTTTTTTTGTGTTTCTTTAATTACTTTTGTGTTAATTTGTTTCTCTTTTTTTTTTGTTAGCGCCGTGTTAGATTTGACGAAATTTGATTTCTAGTTGTGCCTATTGCGTATTTTTCCGGTTCATTGATTTTTGATGGAGTTACGGCCCTTTCACATTTTTACTCGGCGCTAATCCTCCTAAATGGCTTGTTGGATTTCTACGAAATTTGGCAGGAAGCCTCAGTATGATGTGTAGTTGTGCAAAGAGCGGTATATCAATGAAATCTTGGACAATTTCGAAAACCAGCTAACAAGATCTATCTTGTTAGTAACGACAGAGTTATGGCCCTTGATTTGTTGAAAAATGCTATATTGTACATCTGTAGTTACTTCATTTTTATCTGATCTTTACCATATTTGTTTATAATATATAATGTGCGGAATGGCAGGGCGGGTCGGCACGCCCTTTTTTCGCCCCGCCATGCAGTCTTTACATACCGCCACGCATTAATTACATGCCGCCCCACAGTGCCCAGCGACTGTAGTCTCTGGAAATACACAAACGCACTTTGACACGTCGTGTGACCTTTAAAACGACAATCACGTGACACTTGTGATAAGCATTGGTTCCCGTGAATACACACTCCCCAAATAACAAGTTTCTCGCTTGGGGTAGTGGGAAATCAAGTCAGCGGCCTCCCAGTATCACTGTGCCGCATATCTAGGTGATATATATGCACGGCCCTGGAATGTTTTGCGAGAAGACTGCGAACTTTTTTAATACTCTCGAAGCACTCGTTTATTAATGCAAAACTTAGCGATATGCTTCTTTTTCCCCACACAATCGTATATCAAAACAATGAGCGGCCCTGGATTGTTTTGCTAGAAAATACAAACTTTTTTAATACACTCGGAAGAACTCGTTTATTAATGCGATTGGATGAGGTATTCAGTGTTTTTCATTAATAAAGAATGAAATTTAACATATATGGATGTGTATCTTTCCCAAAAAGCATTATAAAACTTAGCGATATGCTTCTTTTTTCATATCTCACTGGTTTTTGCGATTCCAAAAAAGGACAAGATACTTTGTCGTACTTGGGACATGTTTGTTTTCATAGTAGATGTAATTATCGGATTACGGACAATTATCTGCGGCATTATAATCGACTCTTTGATAAGTTGATGAGATGATATAAGATAGGTACTCCCCCACGAAGATTGGCAATTAATGATTGAAGTAATTATATTGTTGTTGTTTTCATTTGTACGCTAATTTTCGCGATCTGCAGAGTAGAATAAATGCTGTTGTCTATTTTTTAATGAATAGAATATTTGATGTTTGTAAAAGTTTGTGAAACTTACAAATGAGTAAATTATGGTTTATTGACTTCTGTTTGGTAAGTTTTGAATCAGGAGTCACAAATGATATTTCACTACAAATTATTAATGTAATAATACCATTATACCACCACATCAAAATAAATACTTTTTTTATTTTATTTGTATTCACCCAATACACAGAAGCACAGATATTCAACGCGTAATTTGGTCACTACTACACCCCACCCCCACCCCTCCCAAAAAAAAACATCATCCAAAAAGTCATTTAATAACATTTTTAAACTTTTCTAAACAAAATAAAAATTTCATATATTATATTATGTACATTTAATAACGTTTTAAAACTTTTCAAAAATAAATAAATAATTTAAAATGTTATTAAATGACTTTTTGGATGAATTTTTTTGTTGGGGGTGGGGTGGTGGTGTGGTAGTAGAAGGGGTGTGTGTGGGGGGGGGGGGGGGGGGGGTAGGGGGTAGTAGTGACCAAATTATGCGCCGAATACCTGTGCAAAGAAGTAGATATAGAATATTGATGAAAACTCATACTGAAACATACCATAAAAGCGGGGGGGGGGGGGGGGGGGGGGGTACTTAAAATAATTTGTAAGTACCCCCCCCCCCCCCCCCCCCCCCCCATCAATAGTTGTCTGTGACCTATATCCCAGTTTACAAGTTATTATTTGACAGTGGTCAAATTCGTACCCTCATACTAGATGCCTTTATATTTTTTATTTTTTTATTAAAGTCTCATCATAGTATATACATTCTACAATAGCATAAAACAACAACACATAATATTATACACCATGTCACTCTTGTAAGAGTTATAAGAGACTAAAAGATATATATGATATCTTCTAAAAATATACTATATTTTACAATATTAATACTATATGTCATACAATTATCACACAATTCTTCTTTTTTTTTTCTTTTTTTTTTTCACAGCAATTTACCACATTACCATATTCATTTAATTTATTTTTACAATGATAAGAATTGAGCTATAATCGTTAATCCTGAGCAGAGTGTACTTATAAGTATAATTACAAAATGCTCTAAAAAAGTATTAAAATAAACTTTATATTAAAACACTGAATTTATGAAAACTGCACCATGATGGCATTAGAAGTGCTTATTAAAAAAAAACATTTTAAAAAATCAATTATCATCTCAAATCAGATTTGCTATGACCTGATTAACAATCATTGCTCAAATATAAATAAAACAATTACATATATATTAAATTAACATAAGATATCAACATACATATACAATATTAACACATTGTTCACATAGAAATATATATTTACACTTCAAACAAATTAAATCTAAATCAAGCCTACCGATAAAGATAACTTGATCTTCTTTGCAATATTTTGAAGCAGGTTTTGGCACATATTCTAATCAGATTTACATTATTAAATAGAAAAACTATCTTCTGTTCGTCTGTATAGTCATTGAAATTTGAATCGAGTAAGAATGCATAATCAATCATTTGTAATCGTATATCATTATATAATGGACATGAAAGTATAACGTGAATCTCATTTTCTACAGTATCATTACAAAACGGACACACTCTTTCACAAACTGGAAGCCTTTCATAACGACCAGTTTCTAAACGAATGGGCGCAACACCACACCGAAATCTAGATAAAGCAGATCTATGGTTGCGTGGTAGAATCATTGTACAATATTCTTCGGTTTTAAAAACACTTTTAAATAATTTGTAAGTACGTAACTTGTTTCCACCTGTACTATTTCTACTATGTTCAAGGTTAACAATATTGAACCAATCATATTTATACTTATCAATAAACGCCCTGTTAACATTGCCAAGCATAGTTCGTTTTACTAAAACAGTATCCATATTAGTTATAACATTACAATCAATATTAGAGAAATTAGTCTTAACTCGATATGGCCAATTTTTACATCTAGAACTGTTTAAATTATAACAATAAGTAAAAACTTGTTTATTAAATCGTGTTATCGGCATGTAATTCAGTCGAATCCAATAAGTGGACACAGTGGTTAATTGTCTAGCAAAGACTGGCTTCCATGCCATATCACCAGCCAAAGCAGCTGACGGTGCATTACGTGTCGTGCCAAGAAATGCTCGCATTGCTCTATGCTGTAGGGCATCTATGCATGAAAAGGATCTAGTACCCCATATGGCTGCACCGTAAGCTACAATGGACCATACCATTGAATCAAACAACTTTGTATAAACATTATATGGCATACCTCCTAGTGTCTTATATTTAGCAATTAATAAGCCTAGTGCTCTACTGGCTGACTTAGAAACAAATGAAGCTGTGACGTTAAAGTCTAGAAATTCGTCTAGAATCAGACCAAGATAAATATATTTGTCCTTAACATGGATATCAAATTCACCACATTTAAAATTAAAAACTGTCTTTTGAACACTTCTAGGTCTGAAGTGAATAACGTTTGTTTTTAATTGATTTATTGACATAAAATTTGTGTTACACCACTCGGATAACAAGTTAAGCATCAGCTGTAAATCAGTTTCAGTTTCAGCCAGAAGAACAATATCGTCAGCGTATAACATAATACAAGCTTTTTGTCCATTACCAATATCTATACCAATATCTAAGGCCTTCAATTTACAAGCAAAATCATTTACAAAACAATTGAACAGTAAGGGAGATAAACAACAACCTTGTCGTAGACCTGTTTTTACATCAAACCAATCGGTTTTCAAACCATTTATACGGACACATGACGAAACAGTTGTGTATAAAGATTTAACAGCTTTCAACATTTTACCATTTACTCCTATATTACATAGTTTATTCCACAATAAATTTCTATTAATAGTATCATAAGCCTTTTTAAAATCGATAAACGCCGTGAATGTGGAAGCTTTCATTTTTATTCGAGTTTCAATAATGTTAGTTAATGAAGACAAGTGATCTATAGTGCTTCTCTTTTTTCTAAATCCATTTTGTTCGTCCTCTAATTTATTGTTTGCTTCAACCCAAGTAGATAGTCTTTGATTCAAAATATAACAATACAATTTATACATTGAAGGAGTAATAGTTATACCCCTATAAGACATAGGATCACGTGGATCATTATTAGCAGATTTTGGGATAGGGTTAACAATACCTTTACCCCACTCTGATGGTATACAACCCGTTGTAAAACAGACATTAAACAATACATGTAAAATTGAAATAGATGTATCATTTTTAAAAATTTCTGCAGGTAAACCATCTATACCACATGCTTTATCTTTTTTTGAATTAAAAACTGCTTTATGAATTTCAAAAATATAGATATTTCATCTTCAAATTCAGGTATAAAATCATTATTTACAACATTATTGTCATGTACAACATTATTCTGATCAGATGCATTATATAAATTTGAAAAACTAGTTTTCCATTTATTAAGAACAAAATCATTATCATTATTAATCTTTCCTGAATCATCCACAACTTCCATTGGTATTTTCTTTTTCTTTTGAAATGCAACACCTATCTTACCTATACTTTTCCAAAAATTACAAGAGTTCTTATCAAGATCTAACAATAAATCGTTTTGCATTCTAAACCAGTATAACCTTTTAGATTTTTGAACAGCTTTGCTAAAATCTTTTCTACATCTTACAAAATTAATACTAAGTAATTTTCTTTGACATATATTATGACATTTTACATACAATTTTTCTGCTTGACACACCTTATTCCATAAAATTGATAAATTTTCGTCCCACCAGGGCTTTCCTATTTTTCTACGTTTATTAGACGAAGAGTTATTAATTTTAACCTTCCGTTTATGTAGCCTTTCTGACATTTCATTTTTAATTTGTTCACATAAATCTTGATATGACTTATCGATTTCGTTTTGAGTGCGTAAACTAGACTCGAGACTAAATACCGTATTATGTAAACTCGATACAATATTATGATCAGATAAAAAGGATTCTGGTATATTATGAACATCATATTTTGTAATTATTTAAGATGGGTTACAAATAAAACAAAATGTTACTAGTTTATATTTATTGGAATAAGCTGGCCATGGCTTCAACAATATATAGTGTAAAATAAAATGTGTAGTTAATCAAATTGGAACATTTCAGGTAAATCCAATGTTCATAGTCCAAACTAAATTTAAATTGTAACTGACCACTGTACAGTGTAAACCCTGGGAACAGATGTTCACAAAGACTCCAAACTAAGTTTAAATTGTAACTGACTACTGTACAGTGTAAACCCTGGGAACAGATGTTCACAAAGACAAGTCTTAAAATTAAAAACTTCTTGCATAGAAAATAACAAAGTTCTTAGAATATTTTAACTACACTATGCTGTGTCCGCGAAATACCGCGACACAAAGTTCATAGACGATTTTAAAGTTCTTCACGTTCCGATACCACAACGTCTTGCACAGTCAATAGTAGTATTTGAAAACTTCTTGTAGGATTGCACCAATGTGATCCACCGCAAACGAGATCCGGATGAAGCCATGACGACGACGACAGACCACTATTCATCACATCTCCTCATGCATCGATACCACAAAGTCTTGCACCGTCAAAAGTAGTATTTGAAAACTTCTTGTAGCTGTATCCCCAAAGATTGCACCAATGTATACCACCGCAGACGAGATTCGGATGGAGCCATGACGACGACGACAGACCACTAGGCATCTCATCTCCTCATGCTTTTCACTGAAATATATACACGACAAACCAAAGACACTGGTACCAAATACAATTCAAATACAACAAACACAGGGGAGGGTGGGTGGGTTAGTTTGGAGATAACAATTAAATACCGATTTTCAGAACACAAAAACAGATCGATACTTACAAAAATAGCGGTCACTGCAAAAGAGGTTATGCGTTAGAATTACACGTTCATAATAATCGCTGATTTCCACCCCCTGAAATAATTAGTATTTGTTCCCTAGTAGAACAAATCCCATTATTTAAGATGGGTTACAAATAAAACAAAATGTTACTAGTTTATATTTATTGGAATAAGCTGGCCATGGCTTCAACAATATATAGTGTAAAATAAAATGTGTAGTTAATCAAATTGGAACATTTCAGGTAAATCCAATGTTCATAGTCCAAACTAAATTTAAATTGTAACTGACCACTGTACAGTGTAAACCCTGGGAACAGATGTTCACAAAGACTCCAAACTAAGTTTAAATTGTAACTGACTACTGTACAGTGTAAACCCTGGGAACAGATGTTCACAAAGACAAGTCTTAAAATTAAAAACTTCTTGCATAGAAAATAACAAAGTTCTTAGAATATTTTAACTACACTATGCTGTGTCCGCGAAATACCGCGACACAAAGTTCATAGACGATTTTAAAGTTCTTCACGTTCCGATACCACAACGTCTTGCACAGTCAATAGTAGTATTTGAAAACTTCTTGTAGGATTGCACCAATGTGATCCACCGCAAACGAGATCCGGATGAAGCCATGACGACGACGACAGACCACTATTCATCACATCTCCTCATGCATCGATACCACAAAGTCTTGCACCGTCAAAAGTAGTATTTGAAAACTTCTTGTAGCTGTATCCCCAAAGATTGCACCAATGTATACCACCGCAGACGAGATTCGGATGGAGCCATGACGACGACGACAGACCACTAGGCATCTCATCTCCTCATGCTTTTCACTGAAATATATACACGACAAACCAAAGACACTGGTACCAAATACAATTCAAATACAACAAACACAGGGGAGGGTGGGTGGGTTAGTTTGGAGATAACAATTAAATACCGATTTTCAGAACACAAAAACAGATCGATACTTACAAAAATAGCGGTCACTGCAAAAGAGGTTATGCGTTAGAATTACACGTTCATAATAATCGCTGATTTCCACCCCCTGAAATAATTAGTATTTGTTCCCTAGTAGAACAAATCCCATTATTTAAGATGGGTTACAAATAAAACAAAATGTTACTAGTTTATATTTATTGGAATAAGCTGGCCATGGCTTCAACAATATATAGTGTAAAATAAAATGTGTAGTTAATCAAATTGGAACATTTCAGGTAAATCCAATGTTCATAGTCCAAACTAAATTTAAATTGTAACTGACCACTGTACAGTGTAAACCCTGGGAACAGATGTTCACAAAGACTCCAAACTAAGTTTAAATTGTAACTGACTACTGTACAGTGTAAACCCTGGGAACAGATGTTCACAAAGACAAGTCTTAAAATTAAAAACTTCTTGCATAGAAAATAACAAAGTTCTTAGAATATTTTAACTACACTATGCTGTGTCCGCGAAATACCGCCACATGCCACCCGGCATGTGTATGCCACATGCCGCGTGGCACCGCCAAACATGGGGGAAGCGGAACACAGCATAGATAATAAAAAACCTCCAAAGAGGTATGACAGACGTACTTCAACCAATGAAGCGATTATGTCATGTCATATACATAAACAAAAAACCTCCAAAGAGGTATAACATACGTACTTCAACCAATGAAGCGATTGTGTCATGTCATATACATAAACAAAATCAAAAAACCTCCAAAGAGGTATAACAGATATACTTCAACCAATGAAGCGATTGTGTCATGCCACTCGCCGCGTGGCACCGCCAGACATGGGGAAAGCGGAACACAGCTTAGATAATAAAAACCTCCAAAGAGGTATGACAGACGTACTTCAACCAATGAAGCGATTGTGTTATGTCATTTACATAAACAAAATCAAAAAACTTTAAAAATCAACCAAAAATCCTCCAAAGAGGTATAACAGACATACTTCAATGTCGTCATAATTTATAGCTACGGAGAGCTAATATAACCCAAATAGGGTAAATATAAAAATTATCTATATGATTGCAAAGCCACAGCCAATCTTAAATGTTGAATGTATAATTTCTTCAATTTAACTTATAAAAAATTGGATTTCTTGTTGTAAACCATTCACAAGCAAGGCTTGCCTTGATAATAATTGTACATCATCCCAATACAGCATTGTCTTAAAACTTTTATAAGATTTCAATATTTAACATGAAAAACCTCGACTTTTGCTTCGTTAGGATTAATTTAAAAGCCTCAAGTTAAAATAATGCTTGGGCAGCCCCACTATTTATCATCCTTAATAGAAATACAAATTACCAGGCAACAAAGCATCATCTACTTCCTTGTTCCTGAACAATGAAATGCCACTATATACATTCATTGGCAAGAAATTAAACAGTTCAATATATATTTCCAAATTCAACACAATAGTGTTAGGGGCCTACTTTGATGACATTTACAATAGAAAACTAAATGTCCATAAACTCTTCGATCAAAAACGGCAGGAGCCCAATTGTATACAGTTCCGTGTGACATATTCACTTTGGCTTTCATAGTACGAGTCTGGTCTGCAATTAACTTAGTTCATAAACCAGGTCTAAATGTTTGTTCCTGGCTAACATTTATACTAGCAAATTGTAAAACGGAGAGCTTAACATACGATACCAACTACTGAAGGTCTCTATGGTACGTCTCGCAACCGCATGTTCGATACTCAGTTATTCGACATAGGAACATTGTTGATTGGCCTTTCGACATCGTGATGGTGACAAACTGAAGTGCAAGGTATGGCGTAAAATAACCTATAACAGAGAGATCTAATTATAATTAAAACAGCATCAGCCACCACTCTGTATAAAAACAACAGCCACTGAATGAAAACATCATTGCACGCAAACAGAATAAATGTGTAAAGCTGACCGCTAGACGAAAAAATTTAGGACATTTATACTGTTATAGCAGCAGCAGACACAACAGTAGGTAGAAAAATATCTGTAATAAGCAAAACAAACTGTGACATATATCTATCAATTTGACTGTGACATATATCTATCAATTTGACAAAAGAAAAATAGCATAGACCTGCAACCAACACGCCGCCAGTTGTCAATAATAAGCACATGCAGTTGTATTATAACCTATTGTCAATACACTTCGACATAAACACTAGGGCGGAGATATCTAAGTCCTGGCGACATATTAATTACATGCTCATCGACATTCTCACACTCTTGGTGTAAAATAACATAACGGGTAGTATATACCGTTTTCAGCCATTTCAGACTCCTGGTGTAAAGTTAGTATATTCATTAACCAACATTCATGCATTTGCATACTCCAAGTGTAAAAAGGGACAATTTATACCGGTTTGTTATAACTGCGACAACAAAAAGCGCACCACTTTGCACACACTAAGAATTTGGTTCACTTTAATTCATTCCTGTTAGGCGCCATATAACCTTTCATGTGTTGGTGCGCCTTAAAACCCAATTCAATTCACTTTAATTCTAGGCCAGTTGCCGACACCCACTGTAGAAAAAGCATATTTCTCTAAAGTTAATAGAAAGAATGTATGTTCTTTGTTGTTGTTATCTGTTGTTGTTGCTGTAGTTTTTAATTGAATTAAAAACCATAATAAAGTGTTTAAAAATGAGCCCTGTTCCCTTAGCGTTGAGACATCTGTTCATTTATCCACAAATTTGCGAAACCAGTTGGCTACTACACTCGCAGTCTGCGTCTTCGCCTTGCACATTCTGATTCTGGTTGACCTCCCATGATCACACGATTACTCATTTTCCCACAAACTCTTGAGATAC
The DNA here is from genome assembly GCA_037043455.1 of Cyrtodaria siliqua. Lineage (NCBI taxonomy): Eukaryota > Metazoa > Mollusca > Bivalvia > Adapedonta > Hiatellidae > Cyrtodaria > Cyrtodaria siliqua. The sequence goes on from JAWPHD010014147.1 coordinate 51,663, forward strand.
CACGACATAACGCTGTAAAGCGAGTGGCTTTACATAAATATTGGGCTCTTAAGACTGTATTTTCGGCAAAACTGTTTACTGAAATAAATTGCTAAAAAGAAAACACCTGACAAATTTATCTAAACAAAAACATGTTTGACCCTGAAATTTAGCCCTGTGAAGGTAAAGCAAATACAGAAATTAAAGCACAATATAAAAAGAATATTTGCTCACTATGATATTGATTACAACTATAAAATATCTTATAACTCAACAACTCAAAAGCTATGAAAATTGATTTGCAACCGTTTAAATGCAGATTTAATGTCCATTGTTCCCAGTAATGCCACGGGACCAATGTTACTTGGTCAAAAGTGCTAGAGTGCCTTTAGAACCATTATCTTCAGATCCACTATATCTTGCATTTATCTTGTCCCTCTCCCCCGAGCATACGGACTTTTCGATACTTTTTTTTTTTTTTTTTGGCATGATCTGAAAACAGTGGCAAATGGTTTAATGATGCTACTCCAGTAAGACAGAATAAGGTTTATATATTTTGTTTTATTTTTCATTATTTTTATTTTATTTTTTTTATTGTTTATTGATTATATATATATATTAATATATATATATATATAGATATAGTTATTTTTATATATTTTTTTAAATAATACCCGCCTATGAATCCTTAATACTGTTGTGATTTCAATAAATTGACTAAATTTAATATGCAATAACAGAACATTATATATGTAGTTTTTGTTTTTTAGAATAATGTTAGGCTATGTCCCAGAAATCGACATCAACACATTGCAATATTCTGACGCGATAGCCTTGCGCTTGCAATGCCACCCTATATAATGCCATACTTATGTTAGGCTATTTCAGACAAATGGAAATAAACACCTCAAGTTCTTACTCAAATATTACACCTACCTCTCGTACATTATTTAAAGATAAGTGTTACTATAATATTTTTCTAGGACTGAAGCTAAGTTATATCGCCGCCTTGGCAAGGTCATCCACCATCCAGCATGTCCCGGCCGCTTTATCAACGATAAAACAAACACATTTAGTAGTTTACAAATGCATATACAACGTTATTTTATTTACTTTTTTATTCTTATTATTATATTAGTCATCTAAATTAAATGTGCATATACGATAAGACCAAAACATCCTGGATGAATGATGTAAAAGAAATCGATGTGCCCATCGACACACACATTCAATAACACTTGATGCGTATTAACAATTGGTTTCGAGATAGCATTTAAATACCGTGATTTCCAATTGTAAAAATGTACAGCTAACTTGGAAAGAATTATGTTAGGCTATGACCCAACCATTGACATCCACACTTTCCTTTAATACAACATTGTAATATTGTCGACTTGTGTTCGATACAGAAATGACAAAATAATAGCTGGAATCAACTTTCATTTAAAAGCAATTGCACATACAGTGGCATACTTCTGTTAGGCTATGACAGAATAATCGAAATAAACACTTTCGTTTCGAAACTGTGTTATTATATACACTTAAATACCTGTCGGATATTATTTTTAAACATAATGTTACATATACGTATAATTTGATATGTCTAAATAAGTTCACAGCCTTGGCAAACCTGCACGACTCCAAATTCCAATCAATAACCAGAGTTGTCGTTCCTTTTGCATTGTCCGATTGAGAATTCCTAATCTGTCAACATCGTAGCACAATACGGCCATTGCGAACATAAGCAGGGTATACCGACATGTAACAAGCATTCAGCATTTATATTTGATGCATATTATCAACAAGTAGTTTGGAGATAACAATTAAATACCGATTTTCAGAACACAAAAACAGATCGATACTTACAAAAATAGCGGTCACTGCAAAAGAGGTTATGCGTTAGAATTACACGTTCATAATAATCGCTGATTTCCACCCCCTGAAATAATTAGTATTTGTTCCCTAGTAGAACAAATCCCAATGTTTGGTTTGATTCAAATTCTGGTACTGAACGGTCAGAAACGCTACATGCAATATTTAAATTCCATGTAATAAAAGAATGATCTGGAACAGAAACTGGAACAACATCTGTCCTATTAACAAGTTCAGATGGTCTATGTATTGTACATTCAGTAAACATATCTAAATTGCTATGACTAATTAAACAATAATCAACAACCGAAGTACCTTGTGGACGAACACATGTAAAATCATTATTAGTACAATTACGACCATTTAAAACACAAAAGTTACTATTTATAAGAAAATCAATCATCACAGAACCATAATCGTTACTAGTAAAATCAACAATATTTCTGTTTGGCACAACATCAATTCCTTCAATAAAATCAGACATATCACCTATTCTACTATTAAAATCACCACATATAAACACAGTTCCTATATCTTGATATTCATAAATATTAGCTAAAATACTATCATAAAACATATTAACATCTATTTGTCTTGTAGAGTTCTTTGGTGGTAAGTAACATACACATGGAAATAAATAAAAATTGTCAAATCTATGTTTAAGTTTTAACCATAGTATTCCCTCTTTACTATTATCACATATCGAAATATCAAATGTATCTAATAAACTATTTCTTATAAGAAAAGCAACACCACCAGACCCGGACCAAGCATTAATATGTGTATTAGATCTATTATTACTAAACCATGTATATCCTTCAAAATCTATATTGTTATTATCTTTGAGATGAGTTTCTGATATTCCAATTATGTCTAAATTAAAATGACGAATACATGTTTCACGAACACTATAATTGTCGGAATGTTTATCTTGGTTAAAGCCATTCACATTCCAAAATCCTGCTTTTACCTAATATCTGTTTTGTCTATAGTTTCCGTTTCTACTATATGTACCACGGTGTCTTCCTTCCCGTCCGGCTGTGTCCCATTCTTGGTCTGTATTACGTGATTGTTCTTGACTATGGTGTGAATCTTGCCAGTTACCACGGTCATTGTTATCTCGCCGTACAGATTCATAGGCATAATGGCTCGTGTTTGCATTATTGTCACGGTTATCACGAGCATCACGGTTGTTTCGCGTATAGTTATTTTCACGACGCGTATTATGTGTGTATGTGGATTGTCTACCACCTCGATCTCCACCTCGATTGTTCACATGTCTGGTTCCTCTATTTGCTTCTTCATCGCGATTATTGGAGGTTATCACTTTGGTTCCCCGCACTGCTATACTCGAATCACCTCTCCTCACGGCTTCTACTAGGGTTCGCATATTAGATGCTAACCTTCGTTCCTGGGTGGTTTGATCATGGTTTATATAAACCGTACCATATGAACTGTGTCCTTTTAACATGTTCTTCGATGTCATTATCTTCTTCTTATCCTCGCTAGACCTGAGTGTAGCGATAATGATACCCGGCTTATTTTCTGTTCTGGAGGCCTTTCGTACCGCTGTGGTTGCAGTAAGGTTTCTTATTTTTAGGCCATCCTTAATAAGCGCATCTATTTTTGTCACTACGTTTTCATTTGTGGTTTCTGGGAGATCTCTTATGACAATATTAAGAGATATGTCTTGTCTGTTCTGAGTTTCACCAACATTTACTACTCTGTTTCCTGCTTCACTAGATGCCCTTTGTTCTATCCTTTTATTTATTTCAACTAAGTCAGCATTTAACTCAGTTCTCAGATCAGATTTATAACTACCGTAACTGACACATTTGTGATAAAGGCTGAAGCACTCATCACACAAAATATTTTAAATTTTAACCTTCCCGACAACCACATACTTTCTATCATTGTCACAACAGAATGCTTCCGCCATTTTCTATGTGATAAATATATTGCTTTTTTCATCCGAATGATATTTTTTAAAAGGACGCACGGTAATCTTAAAAGTGTTACCAAGCATTTAAATAAGCGTCTCTATCTAATATTCAATTTGGTTTTCACTTTAAATCCGCTTGCATATCACTAAACCTAATTTTGCGTTTTCAATTTTTCTTTGTTATTCTACCATAGACTGTATTATATTATTGATAAGATATAATAAACAGTAAGTAATAATGCAAAAACAATTTGTTTTTAACTTTTCTAATAATTAATATTAATGATTTTAAAAATGCAAATTATGAAGAAAAACTAATGGCCGGTGACGCTGTGAGTTTTAAAAAAATAAAAATTGTCATGACATTGTGTCCCTTTACGCGTCTTTTCTTTCAGGTTGCTCTACGTTGCAATGACGCTGTTTATGGTGGTTTATGTCATCGTCTTCGTGGCCCTGAAGACGCCAGAAAATCTACGATCGCTACTTGGACTTGCATTTTTCCCATTTGCGCTTTTCCTGTACTCCAATAATAAGAGAAAGGTATAACATATCAGCTGCATCATATTGCACGTGATGAAGCAGATATAGCGTAACATGTCATGTGATATCAGCTGCATCATATTGCACGTGATGCAGCAGATATAGCGTAACATGCCATGTGATACACCTGGCACTAACTCTTAATAACAAGAGAAAGGTATTACATATCAGCTGCATCATATTGCACGTGATGCAGTAGAAACAGCGTAACATGTCATGTGATATGAGCTGCATCATATTGCACGTGATGCAGCAGATATGGCGTAACATGTCATGTGATATCAGCTGCATCATATTGCACGTGATGCAGCAGATATAGCGTAACATGTCATGTGATACACCTGGCACTAACTCCAATAACAAGAGAAAGGTATTACATATCAGCTGCATCATATTGCATGTGTTGCAGCAGATATAGCGTAACATGTCATGTGATATGAGCTGCATCATATTGCACGTGATGCAGCAGATATGGCGTTACATGTCATGTGATATCAGCTGCATCATACTGCACGTGATGCAGTAGATATAGCGTAACATGTCATGTGATATCAGCTGCATCATATTGCACGTGATGCAGCAGATATAGCGTAACATGTCATGTGATACACCTGGCACTAACTCCAATAACAAGAGAAAGGTATTACATATCAGCTGCATCATATTGCATGTGTTGCAGCAGATATAGCGTAACATGTCATGTGATATGAGCTGCATCATATTGCACGTGATGCAGCAGATATGGCGTTACATGTCATGTGATATCAGCTGCATCATACTGCACGTGATGCAGTAGATATAGCGTAACATGTCATGTGATATCAGCTGCATCATATTGCACGTGATGCAGCAGATATAGCGTAACATGTCATGTGATACACCTGGCACTAACTCCAATAACAAGAGAAAGGTATTACATATCAGCTGCATCATATTGCACGTGATGCAGCAGATATAGCGTAACATGTCATGTGATATGAGCTGCATCATATTGCACGTGATGCAGCAGATATGGCGTTACATGTCATGTGATATCAGCTGCATCATACTGCACGTGATGCAGTAGATATAGCGTAACATGTCATGTGATATCAGCTGCATCATATTGCACGTGATGCAGCAGATATAGCGTAACATGCTATGTGATATCAGCTGCATCATACTGCACGTGATGCAGTAGATATAGCGTAACATGTCATGTGATATCAGCTGCATCATATTGCACGTGATGCAGCAGATATAGCGTAACATGTCATGTGATACACCTGGCACTAACTCCAATAACAAGAGAAAGGTATAACATATCAGCTGCATCATATTCCAATAACAAGAGTAATGAATGAATGAATGAATGAATGAATGAATGAATGAATGAATGAATGAATGAATGAATGAATGAATGAATGAATGAATGAATGAATGAATGAATGAATGAATGAATGAATGAATGAATGAATGAATGAATGAATGAATGAATGAATGAATGGTGTTTTAAGGTCATATTGTGCGCAAAAACCGATGAAAGATGAAGAAATTAAGTAGTAATTAAAAATTTATCTAAATATATAAAGATAAAACTATTAAAAATAAGGGATGATATGGGTGTAATATAAAATGTATATGTAAATCAACAAATGCCCGTCAACGGGTATATAAACAAGTAAATATATATAAGAACACATTATACAATAACAAGAGAAAGGTATAACATATCAGCTGCATCATATTGCACGCTGATATGTCATAACATGTCATGTGATTCACCGTTCGTTACATAACATCTGAGCAGCAACATTCATATTTTTTTTTTTTGTTAAGGTTTTCATTAATGTAGTTCACCGTTCCTTTAGGTACGTGTTCGACTGTCAGTGTAATGATCGAATCACTACACTTATAACTATTTGCAATATTGTTTTAGGCAAACTAGCATACCGTGTTCGGTGGTATGTCATTGTTATAACTATTTGAATCTTCCCCTTCAATTCCCACATAAATTCAATCGTCTTATACAAATAATGCATCCTGTTACTAACGTTAAACCGTGGCTTGTCATTTTAGAGTATGAGTTTATATGTGTTGGCAACTATTGTTAAATAAAACAGGACACTCTAATGTGGGATTATGTCATTCATTCTTTTAAAAATGACGAATAAGCATAATACAAGCTTATAATCTAAATAATAAGTAAGTTAAAATTGAATCAAAAATTTTAACAACAAAATGTGTTAACAATTTTTTGCCATACACATAGGTGGGCTACAATCCGCCCACATATGTGGGCTACAATCCGCCCGCTAAACTAATACAAACAATCAAAGTATATACATATATCCTATGGCTAATACAACAAACAATCAAAGTATATACATTTATCCTATGGCTAATACAACAAACAATCAAAGGATATACATATATCCGCTAGCTTGGAGGTGAATGGGGATGGTGGTGGGAAATTTCTTTTAGCAAAAATTTGCTTAGCTTTGTAAAGTAATGGCGTCGGTAACGAGCAGGTCAGACTGATTCTGAGATTCTGCTGGGGTGATACCTTCTGGCAGGGGTCATCACAAAACACTTAAACCCTAATATTGCTAGGGGGCGACTCAAATAATTTTATCTGCGCTAAACAACATTTGAATCTTCCCCTTCAATTCCCACATAAATTCAATCGCACATATACAAATAATGCATCCTGTTACTAACGTATAAACCGTGGCTTGTCATTTTAGAGTATGAGTTTATATGTGTTGGCAACTATTGTTAAATAAAACAGGACACTCTAATGTGGGATTATGTCATTTATTCTATTAAAAATGACGAATAAGCATAATACAAGCTTATAATCTAAATAATAAGTAAGTTAAAATTGAATCAAAAATGTTTAACAACAAAATGTGTTCAACAACATTTAGGTAGCACCGTGTTCTGAGGGGCGTCACAGTTATTATTAGTTCAGGTAAACTGGCATACCGTGTTCGGGGAGATGTTCATGATATAACTATTTGTAAAACGGGGACATGTTTATGATATAACTATTTGTAAAACGGGGACATGTTCATGATATAACTATTTGTAAAACGGGGACATGTTCATGATATAACTATTTGTAAAACTGTTTTAGGTAAACTAGCATACCGTGTTCTGATATGATTATTTGTAAAATTGTTGTACATAAACTGGCACACCGTGTTCTAGGGGTATTCATGCTATAACTATTTGTAATTTTTTTTAGGTAAACTGGCACACCGTGTTGTGAGGGATGTCACTGTTATAATTATGTGAAATATTGATTTAAGTAGACTGCCATTCCGTGTTATTGGTGAAGACACTGTTATAACTATTTGTAAAATTATTTTAGGTAAACTGGCACACCGTGTTGTGAGGGATGTCACTGTTATAATTATTTGAAATATTGATTTAAGTAGACTGCCATTCCGTGTTATTGTTGAAGTCACTGTTATAACTATTTGTAAAATTGTTTTAGGTAAACCGGCCTACTGTATTCTGGAGGATGTTCATCATATAACGATTTGTAAAATTGCTTTAGGTAAACTGGAACACTGTGTTCTGTGGGATGACGCTGTTATCACTATTTGTAAAATTGTTTTAGGTAAACTGGCATACCGTGTTCTGGGCGATGGCACTGCAGTTTATTATGGCACTTATTATCTTAAAGACGAGCTGGGGAGCCGCGATTGTGGCCTGGGTAGGCGCCAGACTCACGGAGTTTATACAGAATGCTGAGGCAGGGAGCGAATTTCTTTTCGGAGAAAAGTGGGTTAACCACTCGTTTGCGATGGGGGTAATCTTATTTTGTTATATAAGAAGCTTCTAGTTAATTCTAAGTAGTACTGCACGATATATGCCCTATACTGACTGGCTAATATCAGATCGCTTATTGTGTAATTTCATATTTTCCCGTTTACTTGGCGCATTGTGCTTTGAGGTAATCCCGCAAAACTAGGTAAATATCAAATATATTAATGTTGATGCGCTATTTTCGAACACGATTTATTTAATAAGGCTCTGAAAAACTCGAAAAAAACTGACAGAAATATCAAAATGCCATGAAAAATAAAGAAGATATGACCGATTGAAATTTTGCAAAGAACATTAATGGAGGCGGCCATCTTGGAGCGCCTTTTCACTATAAATGGCATATAGACAAAACACATTTAAAGCAAAAATAATCACTGCAAATAGATGAAAACATAAATATACGGATATAAAATGTATGCTTATTTTTTATTTACAGTGATTTTCTTTGCTTTAAAGGAAATTTGTCACTATTCCATATATGGTAAAAAGGCGCGATGAGGTCATCGTTCAAAATTGACCGTCTCCATTTATGTTTCTTTGCAAATTTTCAATAGGTCATATACCCTTTAATTTTCATGGCATTTTGATATTTCTTTAAGCTTTTTTCAAGTTGTTTAGATTCCATTAAAATAAACCGTGTTTGAAAATAGCGCATCGACCCCTTTAAGAACAAAATAAAGAAAAAGAATATGACCCAATATAAACAAGGTAAGTTTGTACTGGAAGATTATCACTTATCCTTCATTCGCATGTTAATAAGGACATCGTGTTCTAACACTTATCTTTGATTCGCATGTTAATAAGGACACACTGCTTTTAAAAAGTAGAACGTGTCAACATAAATTTAGCTTTGATTCGAGTGGTAATAAGGAGATTGATCTATGTAAAAAATACACGATAGACAAAGTATAAACTGGAACGGTCACCAACAGCCAACAGTTTACGAATACCCCCACAGAGAGTTTTTGTCAGTTTAAGTACTTTCTGTCAAATATGTCATGAAAGTGATATATCTATATTTGTACGTTATTAGGTTAGTGTTGGGATTTTCAGCGTAACCATATTGCACGACTTTAGGAGTACATATACCCAAATACAAATCTAATAATATTTTTATTGATTTTTTTAACGTTTTTAATATAGAAACGAATAATTAGAACGCGACAATAGGTTTTAACATCTAAGTTTTGCTTGAAACAAACATAGTGTCGTTACATTGTGCGAATTATCGGAATGAAATCAGCATTGTTTCCATCACGTGACATACTTTCTTTGACATGAACAGAAAATTGCGCCAATCATGAACGATTATACATAACCGACCCAATATGACTTAACTACGCGTCAATATGAGGGAGTATTGACGTTTCCTGTTACACTGAAAGTAAACGAAGCTTGTAAATGCAAATGCAATAAATCAGAGAATGAATTGAGTAGTTGGCCACATACGGTACGCATTTGAACATCAATATTGAATCTGAGAATGACTAAGTCGAAAAAAGGCAATATCTCATCTAAAAAATGTACTTGTACGAGCATCCTTGTAGCATGGCCGGTCACCATGCCTAATTCGAGAGCAGTACACTTAAAAGATGTATGAAGATATATGAGGAGTTAGACACACACACTATACACACCTCAATACCAAGAGAATGACTAAGTGAAAAATGGCAATAACTATTACAAACATAATAGATTTCCCCCCTCATATCATGCCATGTCACCATGGCAAATTTTAAAACAATACACGAGTAGTTAGACATACAAGGTCCACGCCTCATTACCAAGTAAATATAAGAATGATGAAAAAGTAGGTACATCGCACTGGAAATGCAGCAACCACAGAACACAGTCAACCAAAAACACGCATTCAATATAAACAACAATTACAAGGGAAAATAGAAGCCAAATTTGCGACAACACAAACATAAATTGACTATTGGTCACAGCTTTAGAACAAAGCCGCTACGGATTTAAACCCGGTTCTAGAGCGCACAAAACTTCACTCTTTACCTATTTTCATTCCAATAAAACGGAACAGTGTAAATATAGAAATATCCGCCTGGCCTTATCTTCCAACAACCTAGGCAACAATTAATCTGCAATATAGGTATGATACAAAGATGATCGTGTATATATGACTATATAAAACGAAAGCCTAGAAAGCCACAAAGCAAGTACTTACTGATTGCGGATGGCAGAGCAACAAACGAATAAACCATTTGTGGTACAAGACAATATTGAATTGACATGGGAGCTCCCGGTTTACGTCCCCATCCGACGGACGAGGCTAAGGAAAGTGTCTTGCCCAAGAACACATCGACGAAACTCAGTGGCACAACGGAGGGTTGAACCCGGGGCCTCCGGTTATCAAATCCGCCGCGCCACAAACAGCGCCATGTCAGCCCTATAGGCATCAAACGTTACCATCCCTTTCAGGGTTTGTTTAGACGTCATCATAGGTTCCACAGTATGTCTGATTATAGCACAAAGAGAAAAGTATAGCGGCGAACTATAAATGGGTCATCCACTAAACATGCATTGCAAAATGATAGAGTCAAAACCGGTTTGATAACTTTTCTGACACGTTTAATAAATACTGTGTGAACGTGAGCACAACCAATACTCTTACGAAGTTTGTTAATCACGTCAGCATAGAAGTCGGGTTGTGATATTCCTTGTCGCAGAAGAGTTCTAAATTACTATGCTTTTATGCTTTAAAAGTAGATCAGGGTTACGAACTTACGACAACAAGATTTTGCAAACGTTTTTTTTTTCCGAAGTTTATAATAATGGTAATGGTAGCCCTTTGTTGGAGTAGCATTTTAGTTTTCATATTGTTTATAGTTGTATCTTGGGTAGTACATCGTACCAGTCTTCACCCTCCAAACAATGTCACATTCAGCTTTTGCGTTTAGATCACTTTCTCGCGAACTGCATGCGATAGTCCTTTGAAACGTTGGTTGTAGTTGTATCTTGGTTAGGACATCGTAATGTGATATAGGAAATGTGGTTGTCACCCTCGCTCTCGAAGCAAAGGGATACCGTGACCCTCTCCTCCAAGCAAAGGGATACCTTAGTAATTCTTACATTTACGTCACTTTCTTGCGATTTTTCAATTATGCACTTAATGTTTTAAACTTAGTTAATAGTCTAATCTTCGGAAGATAAAACATACTATTTTGACATAGCTGTGTCTTGGGTAGTTCATTTTTTTTGGACACATGCGTTACATCTATGACTTTGGCCTATTTTAGGGAGCCAATGCTCAACCTATCATCCAGGGTCCCGTTTAATGAAACAACTTACGACCATTTTGATCGTAAATGCTTCACTATAAATTACACCTTTCAAATAAACGTGATTTCATTTAATTTTCTTAGACAGGTGATATGTCTGCACGTAATTGTTTACATTGAATGCTCTGGTGAACAAAGCGAACGATTTTAAAATGTAAGACTTGTCGTAAAATGTTTAATAAAACAGTGCCC
>JAWPHD010014148.1:0-63296 GCA_037043455.1 Cyrtodaria siliqua
ATATATTCCGAGGTCCATGTTTGCACTTGGTGGTATACTCTCAAAATAGTTCAATGCTGCTGTATATGTGTTCGCAATTGACCAGCTGAATCGAGAACACGGATGGGAGCCACACGCCTCCCCACCCCACCGACATTCCCTCCACAAAAAAGAGGACACCGGAACAGCCATTTACTGGATATCTACTCGTACTTCAATATGTCACCATCAATTATTTCATTGTGTGACATTTATGGAGCGGTGGAAAGATACACCGGAACAGCCACTTACTGGTATTGGATATCTACTCGGTATATTCAGCATATATTCTGTATATGTCACCATTAATTATTTCATTGTGTGACATTTAGGAGGGAGGAGGTGCGATGGCTCAATGGATAATACGTTTAATTCTTAATATGGATATCACGAGGTCGGGCCTCTCTGGTACCAATGTGGGTTTCTTAGGTGTATCCTCGGCTTTCCTTAATTCAGTTCTTGTCGTTTCAGAGAGATGTTCTGCTCATAATAACTAAAGCAAATTCTTTCAAATCTCTATCGATATATGTTTTTGCACCACTCATGTGTTAGGATTTAGTATTAAGTGTATTACCTGTTAACTGCTATATGCTTGATTTTGGTGTATGCTAAAGCTGGTATTGACAACAGCATACAGGTCGGGGTATATTCGCCATTCCTCGGCCACGTTTGAACCACCAGCGATGGGAAAGCTTATATTAGCAGGATTTTATAACGGATATTTCGACAAATAAAACGCGTTTAAAAACATTTTTCACTGAACAAATGCGATAACCTGTTTAAGATTACCTATTAACTGTTTTAATTTTACAATATGCAAACTCATTAAGCCGAAATTAAGGTTTTTTTTCATACCACAGCCAACTCCGTTTTCGCTTCGTAGAGAAGGGGTTGTATGGGGTTTGAAAGTTAATACTCTAAGACGTATTGGTCGTATTGCCTTTGTGAAAACCATTTGTTGATATCGCCTATTCCAAAAGGTGATATCATTAAATGATGTTAATAATATCCATAAATCAATTCAGGCGGCTTGGGTAGGCTGGTCTAAGTACACACTAACGTTAGTGTCAAATACTATTGTGACGCTACCAAATCTTCATATATCCGTCATACCCATCGTATTATTTAGTTTTTTAATATTCCGTATGTATGCTATTGTAGTGTAATACCAACATACTACACGTGTGTATTCAATGGTGTACTCGTTAGACGGACAAAGAGCATAAAATAAAACAAATGGAAATCACCGAACACGCTAAATTCATTAACGGTAGTGAAAATGATTGCTACCGTTCATGCCCTCTAGCCCCGGGTTGAGCATTGACTCCAGTATAATTTTGACTTTAAACCAGGATCGTGAATGTTTAAACCTACATGCATATATTTAAACACAATGTTGATTGTTCAACTTTTCTTCGTTATCCTACCATAGCTTTGAATATATTACTGATGAAATATAATCAACAGTTAGTAATATGCAAAAAATATTAATATTAATTATTAAACACGTGCAATTTGTATGTAGAAAAACTAACGGGACGCCATGTGTTTGACTAAACTCGATTGCCGTGTTCCCTTTAAGGTGGACTCATCACTTTCATCTTTAATAGATGAACTAACATCTACTTACCTGATGCATACGGAAGATTCTTCCTCAAAAGAAACCTCCATCACACTCTCAAACCAACTAGAAGCTATGATTCCCTCCATTAGATAACTCTGTAATTGTCGTAGAAAATCCGTGACGCTGTAAGGGAGAAACCGTGACATTAGAACTGCAACCGTCAGGAAACCGTGACAGTTTTATACAATGGCATTGTTATGATGTCGAATAGCTTCATAATACAGGCAGTATTGACTTTTCGTGAAAAACGGGACGTAATACGGTATGGTGTTGTCCGTCCACACGTCCGTCCGTCTGTTCACTTTTACATTCACGATAAGTCCAAAAGTATGAGACCCACTCTCATGAACTTCATTGCCCCAGGTGAAAAAAAAACTACTTTTGGGGCGCCAGTAAGTCAAAGGTCAAAATCACAGTGACATTACATTGAAATATGCATTCCGCACAATAACTTCACTCAATAAAACATCTACACTCATACAACTATATAGGTACATATTACTTTTGGGGTCAGTAGGTCAAAGGTCAAGGTCACAATCACATTATATGGAAATATGAATTCTGCATAATAAATTCAAAACTGTAACACCTACACTCATAAAACTTCAAAGGTACAATGCCCTAGGTGAGAGGAGGAGCTCTGTTGCTTTTGGGGCCAGTAGGTTTAAGGTCAAGGCCACAGTGACATTATATGGGATTATGCCTTCACCCCCTCCCCCAAATGACTTCAAAACCGTAACATCTACACTCATAAAACTTCATAGGTACATTACACTAGGTGAGAGGAGAAACACTATTGCTTTTACTGTAAGTAGGTCAAAGGTCAAGGTTACTGTCACCTTATATAGAAAAATGCTTTCCTCATGATAACTTCAAAATTGAAACACCTACACTTTTAAAACTTTATGCATACATTGACCATGATGAGTGGTGAAACCCTAATGTGTTTGGGGGCAGTAGATCAAAGGTCAAAGTCACCATCACCTTATATGGAAATATGAATTCCACATGATAACTTCATCATCCTTATTGAAAGCAGGAATCCTGGGGTCAAAACTTCAAAACCGTAACACCTACACTCATAAAACTTCAAAGGTACATTGCCCTAGTTGAGAGGAGAAACCTATTGCCTTTGGGGCCAGCAGGTCAAAAGTGAAGGCCACAGTGACCGCATATGGAAATATGCGTTCCGCACAATAACTTCAAAACTGTAACACCTACACTTATAAAACTTCACACATTGCCCTACCCTGTTGTTTTTGGGGCGATCGATAATACCCCCCTTATGAAAATTTATAGGTACATTGCCTTTGGTGAGAGGAGGAACACTGGTTCAGTAGGTCAAAGTTCATGGTGGCCATGACCTTATATGGAAATAGGCATTCCTCACGATAATTTCGAAACTATACACCCACACTCAAGAAATTTCATAGATATATTGACTTTGATGAGAGGATGAACCCTTTTGGTTTTTGGTCAAAGGTCAAGGTCACCGTGACGTTATATGGAAATATGCATTTCATGCGATAACTTCAATACCATAACACCTACACGAAACTTAGATACATTGCCCTTGGTGAAAGGAAGTATCGCATTTCATTGGGGTTAGCAGGTCAATGGTTAGAGTCGTTATGACTGATGGATTTGATAACAGCAAAACCATAACACCCCAGTGATGAAACTTCGTATGTGTATTAATGTTGGCAAGAGAACGAACCTTATTGTATTTAGGGTCAGTAGGCCAAATTTCAACGTCACCATGATCTTATATGGAAATATAAATTCCGCCAAATAACTGAAACCACAACTTCACTCACATACATGAAACATTATAGATGGAGGAACCCTGTTGCTTTTGGAGTCACTAGGTCAAAGGTCGACGTCACCAGTACATATTCTAAGTGATACCTCCAGTATAATATCTACACTCATGAAACTTTGTAGATACATTGTACTTGGTGAGAGGAGGAGCCCTATTGCTTTTGGTCTTAGAAGGTCAAAGGTCAAGGACGCCATGTCCTTATATGGACATACACATTGCAAATGACAATCCCGGAAATATGATACCCACTATTATTAAACTTTAAAAGTACATTGTCCTTGGTCAGAGGAGGAAGCCTATTATACTTTACAGAAATAGTGCCCATGTTAAAACAACAACCCCTATTGATTTTAAGCTTAGTAGGTCAGATGTCAAGGCCACTGTGACCTGGTCATGACAAATTCCTTCCCGGCTGTTATTCAAGAACTATTTGATCTACAGCCTTAAAACTTTATACAAATAGTGCTCTTGGTTAAATAACATCCCCTATCAGTTACTTTTTTGTAAGAAGGTCAAAGGTAGAGGTTATAGGTTATATTGAACTGACACCTATGAAATACTTTTAGGATAAAACTTTACGAAACGGGCGTATAATGCCCCGTGAGACGGCGCTCTTGCTTACTATATCATCCGTTAGTTGCAAACAGTTTTACCTAAAAATTTTAGCTTACTTTTTAATAATTGACCATTTTGGTTTCGCAATGTCACCTATCTATGTGTCGAAGTGGAGTAAAACACCATTCACTCATTAATTCAATGCATTCATTATCATTCAAAAAATAGATTAATTCACTTTTTCTCACATGTGTTATTTTATTGAGCAATATGGTTGCACCTTATGATGGTTTTATTCGTGTTTGGATTTACACTCATAATTCAGTCAGTCAGATCGTCTCCAGTCTTTTTTAAAGAACTACCCTAGAGATACTACTTACCTAATTCAGTGGTTTAGCGTTAATGATAAAGAAATGGGAGAAAACTAATTCCTATAACAATCCTTTCAGAATCAACGAACTTGTATGAAAACTGATATTCTAGGCGTTACATGTTGAAACAAATCATTACACTGGAAAAATCTCATTTAGACTCTCTCTCGGTAATTTAGGATCAATGATAAAGACATGGAGAAGAATAATTATTATTATCTGTTCAGACTTAATAAGCCCGTCTGATATTCTAGGTGCTGTGTGTTTCAGCAAATCAATACAGTGGAACAATCTCTTGGTCGACTTTTATTACGAGTTTGATGTAATTCATGATCGGCGAAGGCGTAATTAATGAGTTGCATGCTGTTTCAATATTGAAACAAAGACATAACAGGGTAACTGATAACAGGACTAATGATCTCATTGTACAGGTAAACTATATTGGCTATACGATCTCTTGAGTTGCTTAAGAAATAGTGATATTACTAGTGAAGATAGACGTCAAATTTGGCGCGCTTTAGTGTGTGTGTTAGACGACGTCACACGCACACGATCAGTAAATTTTGACGTCATATCCGTTTCCGTTAGTAAACAGTCGGTAAACAATGGGTAGCAGCAAACTTAAAGATCCGAAGAAAATGACGTCAACAGATCCGCATGAAAGTCGCGCAGTAATCAAATTGTGTTGTGAACTTGGGCAGACACCTACCCAAACATTGAAAATAATTAACCGATCGTCTATGAAGTCAGCTGTATCTCGTGCACTCTTGTTCAGGTGGCACAAGCGTTTTAGTGAAGGACGTGCATCGTTACAAGATGATGAAAAGAGTTGAACGTGTTTGACGTCATTGTTGCAGTTCACGACGTTGTGACGTCGCTATGACCGTCCCCGCTTCAGCATAGTACTCCTTGCACAGATGTGAGTATTTTTAACATTATATGTACAATTATCATGATTCTTGGTAATCTGGTCACTGGTGCACAAAAGATGAAACTATATTTCTCGGGTTTTTAATGTTGTATTCCCAACGACCTTTGAATAAGAGCAAAAGTCGCAATACTTTTGGGATGCCCCTCGTATATGAATAAAATGTACTGGGCTAAGGCAGAAGTCGTTTTTTATGAAACACGGCTATTTGCCCACAAAAAAAGGTACAAAACCTAGTACGCTGACTAGGCTTTTAATTCGAGAGAAGTCATTCATTGCACTACTGAAAGGCATTTACTATAGATTGTGGACCAGAATGCATACACTATTTCAAACTCAATGAAAACTTAATATTTTGATGACATTATCGTCTGTCTGTTGATGCACATTCAATTTCAGACTGCGTTCATTCCTCCTGCAACAACAAAAAAACATATCTGTGGGAAATTATAAAACTATTTTAAACTGAAGAACATATTACTTTTTATGGCACAGTTATTAACTACAAGCTAACTGTGTAGTAATCACTTGATAACATTTGGCACTTCTAAAGGAACATGTGGTTCGTTTGTTGTACCATACATTGTAATTTATATATATTCCGAGGTCCATGTTTGCACTTGGTGGTATACTCTCAAAATAGTTCAATGCTGCTGTATATGTGTTCGCAATTGACCAGCTGAATCGAGAACACGGATGGGAGCCACACGCCTCCCCACCCCACCGACATTCCCTCCACAAAAAAGAGGACACCGGAACAGCCATTTACTGGATATCTACTCGTACTTCAATATGTCACCATCAATTATTTCATTGTGTGACATTTATGGAGCGGTGGAAAGATACACCGGAACAGCCACTTACTGGTATTGGATATCTACTCGGTATATTCAGCATATATTCTGTATATGTCACCATTAATTATTTCATTGTGTGACATTTAGGAGGGAGGAGGTGCGATGGCTCAATGGATAATACGTTTAATTCTTAATATGGATATCACGAGGTCGGGCCTCTCTGGTACCAATGTGGGTTTCTTAGGTGTATCCTCGGCTTTCCTTAATTCAGTTCTTGTCGTTTCAGAGAGATGTTCTGCTCATAATAACTAAAGCAAATTCTTTCAAATCTCTATCGATATATGTTTTTGCACCACTCATGTGTTAGGATTTAGTATTAAGTGTATTACCTGTTAACTGCTATATGCTTGATTTTGGTGTATGCTAAAGCTGGTATTGACAACAGCATACAGGTCGGGGTATATTCGCCATTCCTCGGCCACGTTTGAACCACCAGCGATGGGAAAGCTTATATTAGCAGGATTTTATAACGGATATTTCGACAAATAAAACGCGTTTAAAAACATTTTTCACTGAACAAATGCGATAACCTGTTTAAGATTACCTATTAACTGTTTTAATTTTACAATATGCAAACTCATTAAGCCGAAATTAAGGGGTTTTTTCATACCACAGCCAACTCCGTTTTCGCTTCGTAGAGAAGGGGTTGTATGGGGTTTGAAAGTTAATACTCTAAGACGTATTGGTCGTATTGCCTTTGTGAAAACCATTTGTTGATATCGCCTATTCCAAAAGGTGATATCATTAAATGATGTTAATAATATCCATAAATCAATTCAGGCGGCTTGGGTAGGCTGGTCTAAGTACACACTAACGTTAGTGTCAAATACTATTGTGACGCTACCAAATCTTCATATATCCGTCATACCCATCGTATTATTTAGTTTTTTAATATTCCGTATGTATGCTATTGTAGTGTAATACCAACATACTACACGTGTGTATTCAATGGTGTACTCGTTAGACGGACAAAGAGCATAAAATAAAACAAATGGAAATCACCGAACACGCTAAATTCATTAACGGTAGTGAAAATGATTGCTACCGTTCATGCCCTCTAGCCCCGGGTTGAGCATTGAATCCAGTATAATTTTGACTTTAAACCAGGATCGTGAATGTTTAAACCTACATGCATATATTTAAACACAATGTTGATTGTTCAACTTTTCTTCGTTATCCTACCATAGCTTTGAATATATTACTGATGAAATATAATCAACAGTTAGTAATATGCAAAAAATATTAATATTAATTATTAAACACGTGCAATTTGTATGTAGAAAAACTAACGGGACGCCATGTGTTTGACTAAACTCGATTGCCGTGTTCCCTTTAAGGTGGACTCATCACTTTCATCTTTAATAGATGAACTAACATCTACTTACCTGATGCATACGGAAGATTCTTCCTCAAAAGAAACCTCCATCACACTCTCAAACCAACTAGAAGCTATGATTCCCTCCATTAGATAACTCTGTAATTGTCGTAGAAAATCCGTGACGCTGTAAGGGAGAAACGGTGACATTAGAACTGCAACCGTCAGGAAACCGTGACAGTTTTATACAATGGCATTGTTATGATGTCGAATAGCTTCATAATACAGGCAGTATTGACTTTTCGTGAAAAACGGGACGTAATACGGTATGGTGTTGTCCGTCCACACGTCCGTCCGTCTGTTCACTTTTACATTCACGATAAGTCCAAAAGTATGAGACCCACTCTCATGAAACTTCATTGCCCCAGGTGAAAAAAAAACTACTTTTGGGGCGCCAGTAAGTCAAAGGTCAAAATCACAGTGACATTACATTGAAATATGCATTCCGCACAATAACTTCACTCAATAAAACATCTACACTCATACAACTATATAGGTACATATTACTTTTGGGGTCAGTAGGTCAAAGGTCAAGGTCACAATCACATTATATGGAAATATGAATTCTGCATAATAAATTCAAAACTGTAACACCTACACTCATAAAACTTCAAAGGTACAATGCCCTAGGTGAGAGGAGGAGCTCTGTTGCTTTTGGGGCCAGTAGGTTTAAGGTCAAGGCCACAGTGACATTATATGGGATTATGCCTTCACCCCCTCCCCCAAATGACTTCAAAACCGTAACATCTACACTCATAAAACTTCATAGGTACATTACACTAGGTGAGAGGAGAAACACTATTGCTTTTACTGTAAGTAGGTCAAAGGTCAAGGTCACTGTCACCTTATATAGAAAAATGCTTTCCTCATGATAACTTCAAAATTGAAACACCTACACTTTTAAAACTTTATGCATACATTGACCATGATGAGTGGTGAAACCCTAATGTGTTTGGGGGGCAGTAGATCAAAGGTCAAAGTCACCATCACCTTATATGGAAATATGAATTCCACATGATAACTTCATCATCCTTATTGAAAGCAGGAATCCTGGGGTCAAAACTTCAAAACCGTAACACCTACACTCATAAAACTTCAAAGGTACATTGCCCTAGTTGAGAGGAGAAACCTATTGCCTTTGGGGCCAGCAGGTCAAAAGTGAAGGCCACAGTGACCGCATATGGAAATATGCGTTCCGCACAATAACTTCAAAACTGTAACACCTACACTTATAAAACTTCACACATTGCCCTACCCTGTTGTTTTTGGGGCGATCGATAATACCCCCCTTATGAAAATTTATAGGTACATTGCCTTTGGTGAGAGGAGGAACACTGGTTCAGTAGGTCAAAGTTCATGGTGGCCATGACCTTATATGGAAATAGGCATTCCTCACGATAATTTCGAAACTATACACCCACACTCAAGAAATTTCATAGATATATTGACTTTGATGAGAGGATGAACCCTTTTGGTTTTTGGTCAAAGGTCAAGGTCACCGTGACGTTATATGGAAATATGCATTTCATGCGATAACTTCAATACCATAACACCTACACGAAACTTAGATACATTGCCCTTGGTGAAAGGAAGTATCGCATTTCATTGGGGTTAGCAGGTCAATGGTTAGAGTCGTTATGACTGATGGTTTTGATAACAGCAAAACCATAACACCCCAGTGATGAAACTTCGTATGTGTATTAATGTTGGCAAGAGAACGAACCTTATTGTATTTAGGGTCAGTAGGCCAAATTTCAACGTCACCATGATCTTATATGGAAATATAAATTCCGCCAAATAACTGAAACCACAACTTCACTCACATACATGAAACATTATAGATGGAGGAACCCTGTTGCTTTTGGAGTCACTAGGTCAAAGGTCGACGTCACCAGAACATATTCTAAGTGATACCTCCAGTATAATATCTACACTCATGAAACTTTGTAGATACATTGTACTTGGTGAGAGGAGGAGCCCTATTGCTTTTGGTCTTAGAAGGTCAAAGGTCAAGGACGCCATGTCCTTATATGGACATACACATTGCAAATGACAATCCCGGAAATATGATACCCACTATTATTAAACTTTAAAAGTACATTGTCCTTGGTCAGAGGAGGAAGCCTATTATACTTTACAGAAATAGTGCCCATGTTAAAACAACAACCCCTATTGATTTTAAGCTTAGTAGGTCAGATGTCAAGGCCACTGTGACCTGGTCATGACAAATTCCTTCCCGGCTGTTATTCAAGAACTATTTGATCTACAGCCTTAAAACTTTATACAAATAGTGCTCTTGGTTAAATAACATTCCCTATCAGTTACTTTTTTGTAAGAAGGTCAAAGGTAGAGGTTATAGGTTATATTGACCTGACACCTATGAAATACTTTTAGGATAAAACTTTACGAAACGGGCGTATAATGCCCCGTGAGACGGCGCTCTTGCTTACTATATCATCCGTTAGTTGCAAACAGTTTTACCTAAAAATTTTAGCTTACTTTTTAATAATTGACCATTTTGGTTTCGCAATGTCACCTATCTATGTGTCGAAGTGGAGTAAAACACCATTCACTCATTAATTCAATGCATTCATTATCATTCAAAAAATAGATTAATTCACTTTTTCTCACATGTGTTATTTTATTGAGCAATATGGTTGCACCTTATGATGGTTTTATTCGTGTTTGGATTTACACTCATAATTCAGTCAGTCAGATCGTCTCCAGTCTTTTTTAAAGAACTACCCTAGAGATACTACTTACCTAATTCAGTGGTTTAGCGTTAATGATAAAGAAATGGGAGAAAACTAATTCCTATAACAATCCTTTCAGAATCAACGAACTTGTATGAAAACTGATATTCTAGGCGTTACATGTTGAAACAAATCATTACACTGGAAAAATCTCATTTAGACTCTCTCTCGGTAATTTAGGATCAATGATAAAGACATGGAGAAGAATAATTATTATTATCTGTTCAGACTTAATAAGCCCGTCTGATATTCTAGGTGCTGTGTGTTTCAGCAAATCAATACAGTGGAACAATCTCTTGGTCGACTTTTATTACGAGTTTGATGTAATTCATGATCGGCGAAGGCGTAATTAATGAGTTGCATGCTGTTTCAATAT
Source organism: Cyrtodaria siliqua (assembly GCA_037043455.1). Lineage (NCBI taxonomy): Eukaryota > Metazoa > Mollusca > Bivalvia > Adapedonta > Hiatellidae > Cyrtodaria > Cyrtodaria siliqua. Next base: position 10,680 of record JAWPHD010014148.1, read on the forward strand.
TGAAACAAAGACATAACAGGGTAACTGATAACAGGACTAATGATCTCATTGTACAGGTAAACTATATTGGCTATACGATCTCTTGAGTTGCTTAAGAAATAGTGATATTACTAGTGAATATAGACGTCAAATTTGGCGCGCTTTAGTGTGTGTGTTAGACGACGTCACACGCACACGATCAGTAAATTTTGACGTCATATCCGTTTCCGTTAGTAAACAGTCGGTAAACAATGGGTAGCAGCAAACTTAAAGATCCGAAGAAAATGACGTCAACAGATCCGCATGAAAGTCGCGCAGTAATCAAATTGTGTTGTGAACTTGGGCAGACACCTACCCAAACATTGAAAATAATTAACCGATCGTCTATGAAGTCAGCTGTATCTCGTGCACTCTTGTTCAGGTGGCACAAGCGTTTTAGTGAAGGACGTGCATCGTTACAAGATGATGAAAAGAGTTGAACGTGTTTGACGTCATTGTTGCAGTTCACGACGTTGTGACGTCGCTATGACCGTCCCCGCTTCAGCATAGTACTCCTTGCACAGATGTGAGTATTTTCAACATTATATGTACAATTATCATGATTCTTGGTAATCTGGTCACTGGTGCACAAAAGATGAAACTATATTTCTCGGGTTTTTAATGTTGTATTCCCAACGACCTTTGAATAAGAGCAAAAGTCGCAATACTTTTGGGATGCCCCTCGTATATGAATAAAATGTACTGGGCTAAGGCAGAAGTCGTTTTTTATGAAACACGGCTATTTGCCCACATAAAAAGGTACAAAACCTAGTACGCTGACTAGGCTTTTAATTCGAGAGAAGTCATTCATTGCACTACTGAAAGGCATTTACTATAGATTGTGGACCAGAATGCATACACTATTTCAAACTCAATGAAAACTTAATATTTTGATGACATTATCGTCTGTCTGTTGATGCACATTCAATTTCAGACTGCGTTCATTCCTCCTGCAACAACAAAAAAACATATCTGTGGGAAATTATAAAACTATTTTAAACTGAAGAACATATTACTTTTTATGGCACAGTTATTAACTACAAGCTAACTGTGTAGTAATCACTTGATAACATTTGGCACTTCTAAAGGAACATGTGGTTCGTTTGTTGTACCATACATTGTAATTTATATATATTCCGAGGTCCATGTTTGCACTTGGTGGTATACTCTCAAAATAGTTCAATGCTGCTGTATATGTGTTCGCAATTGACCAGCTGAATCGAGAACACGGATGGGAGCCACACGCCTCCCCACCCCACCGACATTCCCTCCACAAAAAAGAGGACACCGGAACAGCCATTTACTGGATATCTACTCGTACTTCAATATGTCACCATCAATTATTTCATTGTGTGACATTTATGGAGCGGTGGAAAGATACACCGGAACAGCCACTTACTGGTATTGGATATCTACTCGGTATATTCAGCATATATTCTGTATATGTCACCATTAATTATTTCATTGTGTGACATTTAGGAGGGAGGAGGTGCGATGGCTCAATGGATAATACGTTTAATTCTTAATATGGATATCACGAGGTCGGGCCTCTCTGGTACCAATGTGGGTTTCTTAGGTGTATCCTCGGCTTTCCTTAATTCAGTTCTTGTCGTTTCAGAGAGATGTTCTGCTCATAATAACTAAAGCAAATTCTTTCAAATCTCTATCGATATATGTTTTTGCACCACTCATGTGTTAGGATTTAGTATTAAGTGTATTACCTGTTAACTGCTATATGCTTGATTTTGGTGTATGCTAAAGCTGGTATTGACAACAGCATACAGGTCGGGGTATATTCGCCATTCCTCGGCCACGTTTGAACCGGCAGCTGCCTTTACGATTCAATGAGAACCTGCTATATTATCAAATCATAGGATACCCCTAGTGTGTCTCACTCCTTCTAACTACTAGTACATGAACTGCGATGCACATCCTGGTAAGTTGTTTACACATTTGATATTGCACCTATAACCCTAACTTTGTGTTGACAATATAATACTGCTATTGAGCCCAACATTAACTTTCCGCATTTATACAATATATCATAGTCTTATATATATTCCTGACATTGAAATCGAAGCAAGTCAACTTGGCTGAAAACTCCATTGTATGTACAATGTTTCGGTCAAATCATGTCCTGGCAGACAATTCTTCCACGGTTTAATGTTGCATCAACTGTCACTTATGCAAGTCCATACATTACCTTGCTAAACGCAGATGCACATTACATGTTGCTGAGGCCAATAAATTTTGCCTGCAATTATTTGTGTGAACCTCCTGTGCTCGCAATAAATGGTCAGTCGGACACAGTTTGCATAGATGACGACTCTCATCTGCCTTCCAAAAAGAAAAAAATGTGTGTCCCAAACATAGATGAGTATCCCATTTTCAACGCTCCAGTTTCAGAAGAAATTGTCAGAAGTAGTCTTTCTATCCCTACTGAAGCAGTACTTATCCATATCAATAGAGGTCGTAAACTAAAATCAGAAGGGATAAGCCAGGTGCTAAAATCCTCACTCAACACATGTCAGTCATGTGAGAAGTTGTATTACTCACCTAGTATTAAACGTTATGAAATGAAGGAACAGTGGATACATGTGTTGCAAGACTTAGTGAATCTTGAGAAATCTAGTATTGTTCTGTGTGCAAGGTGTTATACCTCTTTCAAACAAAATAAACCACCCGCTTTGTGATTTTTAAATCAGCTACAAGTTTCAAACATTCCAGAAGAGTTACAAAACCTGAATGTGGCTGACAAAAAATGATTTCTCTAGCACATGTATATATTAAAGTAGTAATTCTTCCAGATGGGCAAACCGCTATGAATTATCAAATTATAAACTTTCCGTATGATGAACAGGAGCAGGTAGACCAGTTTTCACAGCACGGTTTGGTACTTGTGAGAACTGATAGTCAAAAGGAAGGTACCATCCCAAAAGAGTTCATAGCAGATACAGATAAAGTACTGACAGTTCTTACTTGGCTCAAGTTCCACAATATTGTCTACTCTAAGATCACTATTCCTACGATTTCTACAAAACAAATTTTACCTCCAGTGATCAGCATTTCTTCTGATGCACAGGATATGAGTGACATACAAACTGGTACCAATGACGATTGGCAGGCGGAACGCTCTGTTGTACAGAAAGATCATGTTTTACCACCATATGATGTCATCTTCGGGATGGTTAAAATGTCGGTACTATTAAGTTTATGAATATTGAGTTCTGCTCAATCCGGGGCTAGAGAGCGTGAGCGGTAGCAAGCATATTTCACTACCGTTCATGAACAGTCTCAATCAAACCGAGACTGCAATATTTCGTTTGTATCGTGTTCAGCCGTTTCCAAATGTCCACTCTCATACTCTTTTACCAAAGATAGATTACAGCAAATTTGTTGACGACCACCACATTCCAGTTCATACTATCCAGCGCAACACAAATAGTCAGTTAAACATGTTTTCTGACTATTATCTGGAAGAAATGGCATTTCCCTCCTTATTTCATAACGGTAAAAATGGCCTTCGAACGCCGAAAAAATTGCGATTGACTGTTTTGCAATATTTCCAATCACGGCTACTGTCCTGTGATAATCGTTGGTAGTCCAGTTTTCCGTAACTAATCTCACTGAAAAAGAGAAATTGTCTGAAGGCATAAAAAAAAACCCACCTCAACACTATTGGAAATGTTTTTCTAACTCATAGACAATTAAGTACACAAGAAGCTGCGTTGAAGATGTGTGGCTTACAATTACGTGGGTCGACCAAAGCATCCATTTTCCTTAACGCTAGGCCTGAAAAAGAGCGCATTAGGCTATTAAAGCCTGAATTTAAACTTGAAAATCTAGAAAATGATAGTACAGATATATTTTGTTCAAATGTCTTTGAACGATATAAATGCAGACCTGAAACAGTAGAGTTTGAATATATGACATCAGCTCATTTTGCAACATGGTACTCCTCAAGTAAGGAAAGTAAGAGCAAGAATGCAATTTAAATACAATTAAATTGCAGGATGGAACTGGTTTTGTCACAAAACGCAAGAGTGAGTTAGTTCTTAGAACATCCACATTTACTGCAGAGCAAGATGGGGACAAATAATATTTCTCCTTTCTGATACTGTACCTCCTACCATGGCGAAATGAGATTTTCACAGCTGTCATCACCTTCTTCAACAGTCAGATAGCCATAAACATGCTGAATAAATTGAAGGAGCAATTAATCAAATTCAAGCTCTGGATGATAGTGCACTTTGCAATTACATAGCTCCCGTTGTTGCTCACAACACTGAAGCCTTTGCTAATGACATTCCAGATGCCGATAATTTTATTAAAGAAGACCCCGAAAACAATTTCTTTGACTTCCCAGATGATAATTATCCTTCAGAAAGATTTAAGCGTTAAAATCACAACGTTGCACTTGATACTGAAGCTTCTGGTGAGGAGGATGACAAGGAACTTAATCATATTACTTTCTCCAGGCTTACTGATCTGTAGTATAACATGCATGACCTTAATGTTTAGCAGTTACAGGCTTTTCAAATTGCTAAAAACTACTTTCAAGAACTAAACATTTACAAACAATGTGAAACAAATGACAAACCACAACCTATTCGTCTATTTATAAGTGATCCTGGTTGAAATGAAAAGTCTCACTTAATAAATGTGTTACATGAGTTTATCACGCGATCATCTCTTGATATTTTGACAAAAGACTCCCAAGCTATTGTTGTTACGGCACCAACTGGTGTTGCTGCTTTCAATGTTCGTGGTGTTACTATACATCATGCCCTTAATCTTCCTGTTCAACATGGACCATCTCCAAAATGTATTCCCTTGAAAGGCGAAAAATAGGCACAAATCCGAAAACAGTGAAGAAACACCAATACCATCATCATTGATGAAATAAGTATGGTGTCTTACGAAACTTTCGTTCACATGCATAGGCGTTTAAATGACAAACTATATGTTGGTGATGATTGTTTCTTTGGGGATTTGAACGTCATTGCACTTCTGTCAATTACCTCCTGTGTCACCAGGTCACTTTGTTTTTTCACGGGCCTGGAAAGTTGCTGGTTGGGTGGTTGTATCCGTCTGTTCATGCCCAGAAAGTATGTATATGGTTATAGGGTGAGATTCTCAATGGTTTCCAAGTTATGACCGAGGGGCTATGTCCCCATGGGTGGGGAATGAGACCGGGGTATATACCGGTTGGGTGGTTATATCCGTCTGTTCATGCCCAGAGTGTATATGTGTATAGATGGTTATAAGGTGGGATCTCATTGGTTTCCAAATTATGACCGAGGGGATATGTCCCCAGGGGTGGTGAAGCAACCCGGTGTCTATGCTGGTTGGATGGTTGGATCTGTCGGTTCATGTCCAGTAAGTGTATATATGGTTATAGGGTGGGGATATCAACGGTTACTAAGTTATGACTCAGGGGGCCACCCACACCCTCATGTTTCACCTCTTGTGACCTCGGGGCGGTCCCAATTCTGACCCGAGAGTCACCATTTGAGCAAACTTGGTAGAGGACTACTAGACGATGCTATTTACAAAATATCTAAGCTGCAGACCTTTTTATTTCGGAGAAGAAGATTTGGAAATGTTTTTCCTATATACTTCTATGTAAAAAATACATTTTTAACCAATGCAGTGGCCATAATTTTGTCAAAATGAATGTTAGAGTTATGGGGATTGTTGGATAAGGTACAGAATTTGATGTGAAACATTAGTTTAAAATGTCCATGCAATAACTTGAGTAGTTTTGAAGTTATAAATCTAGTGCACAAAAACCTTAAGGTAAAGACAAGACAATCAAAGGACCATACTATTGTCAAAATGAAAGGAGGAGTTATGGGGATTGTTGGATAAGGTGCAGAATTTGATGGGAAACATTAATATAAGGTTTTAATGCAATGGCTTCAGTGGTATTGAAGTTACAAATATATTGCACAAAACTTTAAGGTGAACAGAGACACACACAAAATATGACATTAATCTGTTAAAAACGCATGTCACATGGTTTTCTATATGATGAAATATTTGAAAATGCGCTTCGTCTTTTCCCAATCCTAAAAAGTTGCGACCGCTACAATCAACATAGATTACAGACCCTTTCACATGTTTTGTGTAACATATACCATATTAGCTAAGCATGCTTTTGTGGAGGTTACAAATGGGAAGCATTGTTTAAAGCTACAGAGTCTCTATTTTGATTGGTAATAAATCATGAATATGTATGAGTCACGTGTGAAGTAGTTTCAAATCGACGAACACCCCAATAGTCGGTATATAAGGCAGAAATCGATGCGTAAAAATATCACATTTTTATTTAGCCTTCGTGCAGGTAACATCGATAAATATACGGCTTCAGAATATATGTGATAAAAAAGTACTTGCCCGGAACGGGATTTGAACCACAGTCGTTGTGCTTCTAACTTTTGATGGCCGTACGTTTAACCACTAGACCACGGCTACTTATTGGTATGAACACTAAATAGGCATTACGTAATAACTAGCACGCACAAAAACTCATCAAGCGCTAAATAACAAGTCTAGATAAGGTTGTTTTGAGGCGGAATATTAGTATACTAACTACCATATATATTGAGGCAAAATAACTTAACATATTTGAACGCAACTAAAGATGGATCAATAAATATGTAGTCCATGTTTTCGCACGTGTACATTAACATTGCCTAGTGTAATAATGTATGTTATCAATATGAAACTAATACTTCGCCTCAAATCAACCAAATCTCGACTTGTTATTTAGCGCTTGATGAGTTTGTGTGCGAGCGTTTGTTATTACGTAGTGCATATTTAGTGTTAAAAATACATCTTTCAAAACTTACAAGTGCATGACTGTGGTTCCAATCCCGTTCCGAGTAACTTTTTTTTTAGCACATATATTCTGGAGCCGTATATTTATCGATGTTACCTGTACGGAGGCTAAATAAAAATGTGAAATTTTACGCATCGATTTCTGCTTATATACCGACTTTTGGGGTGTTCGTCGAATTCAAACTACTTCACAAGTGACTCATTCATATTCATGAGTTATTACCAGTTAAAATAGGGACTGTAAAGATTTAAATACCCGATTTAGACATGAGCTTGTGAACATGAAATTACAAATAAAGACAGTTCCAGCTGAGTACATACCGGTATTTATAAAAGTCAAGGTGTTACACTTGACCAAGCTGTCCTTGACATTGGTAAAGATGTGTTTAGCCCTGGCATGACATATGTCGCTTTAAGCAGAGTTTAAGATTTAGAGGGCCTGGATTTGCTTGCACTCGAGGAAGGTGCAATCGCTTGTAGCCCAGTTGTTGCGAATGAAATGGACCGACTAGGTGCCAAGGGAAATAGCTACATAAATCCAAAGCTTAATAATGGCTGTGATTTGTGCGAAGAATGTAAGTAGAAATCACAATAGTTTGTCATGATATTTAGAAAGATAAACATCGTGACATTGAAAATATTGTTTCTTTTATATAATATAACTGTAACATTTCTGTTTAAATATTGATATATGAAAAGTATAGGTGCTATATCTATCGTATAAAAACTTTATCTTTTCAGAAAACAGCTACAAGAGAGGGTGGAAAGCGGACCAGTTCAAAGCAAAAGTTCAACAGGCAGTGCGTTTATTCTGTAAATTAACATCTAAAAGAAACATAAACACATTCTGCTTCACTACCCCTTTAACAAAACATGATGTTTTCAGAATTGTCCAACATTATTTCCAGCAGCTGTGCTGCAATTTCTTGTTCTCACACCGGTCGTTTCGCCCATCAGTTATGTTTGTGTATAAGAGTTTGAATAGCATTTAAATGATACTTTAACACTTAAGGTAAAGTGCGAATCGAATTTGAGTTTGTAGATATCAACACGCTAGTTTGTAGACGGGTTCAGTGGCATCGTGGGATTGAATTGACATTGGAAATGTAAACAAACGCACTATTTTTACGATAGTTCAATTGTTTCTAAAGTTAAGTTGCATTTTCTTCACTGCTTTAAACTCTGGTTACTTCGACGACATGTTGCTATATGTTTTATATGTTTAGTCCATTTATCAAATTAGTCAAGGCGAAAAATGTACGGTATATGATGTTCTTATATTTCGTCTAAATATCTGTATCCGTTACACTGGTTTTGTGCAATGATATACTGTAGTTTTATGTGCTGAAATGTGTATTTATTTATTGTCTTAAATGCTCATTTCATTGAAATCTAGACAAGTTTGTAGATGTATATGCGCTGGTTTGTTGAAGTTTAGCACTAGTTTGTCGATGGCATGTTTTCTATAAGCGCTAGTTTTTCGATGATTTTGGGGATTTTTCACAACTGTGACTTTTCTTATTTCTCGTAGTATATTATTATGCATTATATAGACAAAAGGTAACCATTTTGTATTTTACTATAGTTTGGGTGTGCGAATCTTTACACTTCACTTATTTGTTTCTCAGCAGCACTATGTTATATTTTCGATGTTATTACTGCACAGAAGAAACAGTAACATTTTACAGTATCGTAAACCACAAAGTCATGAATACGAAAATCAAAATTTAAACTTCAAAGGGAAAGTCTCTAACACCAAGTATTTCAATTTGTTCCTTGATACAATCGTCAGAGATGGAAGGTCAGTTATTCCATTATCGCATACTGAATCCATAAAGGTAATTGAATTTTAACTGCACGTATGTGTTCCTCTAAGGAGAAAAGCGAACTATATGCTGCTGTAACCAAGTGTAACCGAGTGTCCATTAAAATAGATCATTGACCTTGATAATACAACAGCGGAAAACATATTTTAAAATACAAAAGTAACCCAATAAATACCGAAAAGGAGTTCCCTTGGAAGCAACAAACAAGAGATAAAAGTAGTAGACTAGGTTTTATTGAGCCTGTTTATGAGAGGTAATGTAACACCTCTCACGCCTCCTAGCACCGGCTTAAGCGATATTCTACTTTAAAGCCACGAAGATTGGGCTTGAATATCCCAAAGGATCAGTAAGTAATAACATTACTGATTTATATTCAGGGCAACTTTTTACGACCGCCATACAGCACTAAACAAACGCTAGAGTGAATGTCAATAAATACTGAAAAGGGGATCAAAATAGAAGCAACAAACACAAACAAGAGATAAAAGTAGCAGACTCGGGTTTATTGAGTCTTTTCATGAGAGGTAATGTAGAGTGCAACACATGACTTATGTATAGGGTTTGATTGATATGTTACCCTCTGCAACGGAAACCTTAGATCGTTTATTGTCAGAATGGAAGATGTTTTATTTTTATTTTCGGGCAAAAAAACTAGCCTTGAGATTATTAATGAATTTGGTTATGTTGTGTTGTGTGTCAGTTCTTGTGCAATGAGCTATGATGACACTATGAATCTATTTTGGAGGACCGAGAAACGGTTGTTTAAAGATAAATCTTACGGTTTATGTCAGGTTTGAAAAATAAAGGACATCATTTTACTGGAATCGTAACTCGAGGACACTACAGTCCCAGCCTATCGAAAATAATATTTGTGTTTCCTAGTAAAAACATCGTGAATGTAATATCGAATAAGGCCAAGTTGTTTAAGTCCATGGATTATTACACCACTTCTCAAAACAGTTTCACAAACTGTGAAGGATTCAACATCATTAACTTGTTGACCTTAAGAAGTTAAGCTGTGGCGGAATATTTGGTTATAACTGTTTTTGTTACGAAAAATAATACCAACATTGACGGAAAGACGAGATCGATTTGACGATGCAATTGCTAGTTTGCAAGAATTGAAAATGTAATTTGTTCAGGTCATAATTCCAAGAAATATACGGAATTTTATTTCACCAGCCAATTTAATAACAAAAATATTATCAGTTAAGTATTGCTGAATTCCTATGAAATATAATTTACTGTATTTAATTATCAAAATATTACATAAATGTTCCTCTTAATTAAACATTATATATTGGTGCGTTACCATGAACTCTGAACTTTATCACTTTTGCAATTCATATTTTGGAAAACACAAACAAACAATTAATATAGAGGTGACCATTCATTGTTTTAGATATATATTTCCATGAAATATGAAATGTGAAGGAAAAAGGTTTAACTTAACGAAATAACTTAACCACCGGACAGAACATGAAAGAAGTAATGAAACGATCCAGCGAAACATTATATCCTCTGACAACTTTCCTTAAGATGTTATAAAATGAATAAAAGGTTATGTTTTACCGACCGTTACTTTGATAATAACGAATGGCAATACTTACCATATAAGAAAAGGTGCTAAGCTGAAACAAACATAGAAAAACTAGCGCTTACCTTCAACAAACACTCGCTTTGATAACTGTTAACATCTACAAACCAAATCAGACAAACTATGTATTTTGGCTTTAAAATTTGGTGTTGAGGTTAAAATCTATCAGAAACAAATTAAAACATACCTTATCTGATCCAACAAATGTTTTTTGATGGAATATAAGGTGGTAAAGTAGATATATACACGTTATTGCCGTAAAAACCGCCTGATAGTATTGAATAGAGATGTCCACGTCGTAAACTCGATGTGTCACTTGAAAGCCTCGTGCATTGTGTAAATGTAAAACACAGACAGGCAGTGTACAGTGCCATCGAAATGTTTTGTAAAACCACGATTGTTTGCCAAATATGAGTTTCTACATCTACAAACCATCATATGTCCGTCTACAAACTAGCGTGTTGATATCAACAAACTCAAATTTGATTCGCACTACCTACAGTGACAGGTAACATCGATAAATATACGGCTTCAGAATATATGCGATAAAAAAGTAAATGCCCAGAACGGGATTTGAACCACATACGTTGCGCTTTTAAGTTTTGATGGCTGTTCGTTTAACCACTAGACCACAGCTATGTATTGGTATGTTGTATCATTTTTAACACTCAATATGCATTACGTAATAAATAGCGCGCACACGCAAACTTTTCAATCGCTAAATAACAAGTAGAGATAAGGTTGTTTTGAGGCGGAATATTTCATATTGATAACATATAATATTACACCAGGCAATGTTAATGTACAAGTGCGACAAGATGGACTATATATTTATTGATTCATCTTGAGTTGCGTTCAAATAGGTTAAGTTATTTTGCCTCTTAATAAATGATAGTTAGTATACCATAAATAAGCGTTATAGCTCTGTGGACAGAGCACACTTGACTTAAAATCAGAAGGTCGTGTGTTCGAGTCCCGAAAGAGGCATTTTTTTCTTCTTCTGTAAATCATAATGTTACCTGTGTACAGGTACGACGTCGCTGGTCGATGTCTATACAATAAATGATGTCCTGTTGTGGTGTTCTAAGGTTTAGAGTCCCCTACCATATGAGCCCCGGGAAGAATCACCCGGCATCCACTTGGCATTATGTTTGGACTTCTTCTAGTTGAGATGCGTTGTGGTATCTGTGTGTTGTGGTGTCTGCGTCGTTTCTCTTGTAGATGTGTTGATGGTGTGTCGCTGTGGCGGCGAAGTGTTGTCTGGAGTGCTGCTGGTTCCTACATCCGCTAGGTGGTGTTGCCCTACATCAGCTACTGGTGTGTCCTATCCTACAAGGTCGGGTTCTGGTGTTTGGGGTCGCACCCGTCACAGTATGTCCCCTGCGCCGCACACACCATCCGATGGCTGTATTGATTTCTCCCTCTTCGGTTGTCAGTCTACGGTCAAATGTTTTTCCTCGGCGTCGATCCCTAACTAATACTAACTAATGACCCCGAAGTATACTACTACTGCTACTGTTACTGCTACTGTGGATGGGATAATCTCAGCTTCGGCCTACGGACTTTGACTTCCAACTTCCGAGTTCGGTTTACAGCCATCCGGTGATGTGTGCTGTGACGGGATGCAGAGACATCCTCACTCTCGCTCAGGTGACACTCATGTTTTACGCGAATAAAACACAAGTGTCACCAGTGCCCACTCAGCGACGTGCACGCGGTGAAGATAACATATGGTGATGTCCAATGTTGTATTTGCTCGCTTAAATACCCGATTTCGGCATGAGCTGGTGAACATGAAGTTACAAATAAAGACACGCCTACAAAGAAGAAATCGATTGATATAGATACTCTCTACCTTTAAGTACAATGATAATGCACACAAATATACAGTCATTATTCTAATATAAACAGGGTAACGATGAATTTGATTATTTGGTTGCCATTTGTTTGTGAATTGATTTGTTTAATTTTCCATATAACACCCATTCACTAACCATATACAGAGCATATCGTACATCACTCCATTCACTAACCATATACAGAGCTTATCGTACATGATACAATAATTAATTAATATTCGAGTAACACATAGCAGAACGGATATTTTAGTAATAATATATTTTCTTTATTTCCTGTTTAATTCAGTTTACAAAACATAACTTACCAGCGTGCATGACTCACAGGGGACTATATACTGAAGCTATTATACAAATCTGGAACGTGTTAAAAACTAATAAAGCGACTGGAATGAAACTTCTCACAATGATAGAGGACAATGAGAGGAAGTGCACTGTGCAACAACCATAACTATATCATGGTGTGCCCTTTGTAATTTCATACTTAGAATTCTTGTCCGGCGCATAAGTGAAGACCTACTAATGGGACTGGAATGAAACGTCACACAATAGTACAGGACAATAAGAGTAAGTGCTGGGTGCATGAACCATAAATCTACCTTCATTTAAATAAGAGTTTATGTCCTTTGTAGTTTTATACTTAGAATTCTTCTCCATAGCATAACTTAAAAATACTAATGAGACGGAATGAAACCACACAATGAAGGAGGGTACTGGGAGGAAATGCAGAGTGCATGCACCATAAATTTGTCTTCATTCAAATAAGAGTTACTGCCCTTTGTAATTTTAATCTTAGAATTGTTGTCCGCATTATAACTCAAACACTACTAATTTGACTGGAATGAAACTTCACACAATGATAGAGGACAATGAGAGCAAGTGCAGAGTGTATGAACTATAACTCTATCTTCATTTAAATTATAGTTATAGCCCTTTGTAAATTTATAATTACTTACAGAATGCATAACTTATAAATGCCTAATGGGACTGGAACGAAACCTTACACAATGATAAATGCCAGTGAGAGGAAGTGCAGAGTGCAAGAACCATAACTCCATCTAAATTCAAATTAAAGTTATATCCCTTTTGTATTGTTCTACATAGAATTCTTGGAATGGAGCGTCCCTTGAAAAGTACTAATGGGTCTATCATGAAAGTTTACATAATCATCGAGGAAGTACAGAATGTAAGAACCATAACTCTGCCTTCATTCAAATTAGAGTTATTGCCCTTTGCAATTTCATACATAAAAGTATTGTTACAGTTGAAAAAAACTTTTAAAGAAAGCCTCTAATTCTATCATTATGTACACTACCATAATTTGGGGCTGCCTTCTCCTTTTTCTATGTTCTGTTTCATATTGGTTAATTATTTTACATGCAAACTTTTCTGCCTCGATGCTGTGCATCAAATTTTTCTTGTATCTACTTTTATTTGTACATGTACTTCGTGGTTATGTAAGATAAGGTATCATGGACAATATACTGGATATTACAAAATAGACAAATTAAATAACTGATTAATGAAAAGAAATATCAGGAGGGAAATCCCCTGTTTATCTTTAATCTTTTTTGGCACAATCAAACGCAGCATATTGTCTATTACCATTTATTCATTTTTAGCTAAAAAAATTTAAAGAAATAGACGTTGGTTCCAATTTGTGTACAAAAACTTTGGTTCACTCTTCAATCGGGGAGGTAGTTTTGGAGAAGGAAGCATATAAATGAATATTAAAAGGGTTCTATCACGGAATTAATATCCGCGTGATCTTCACGTCAACCAATAGAATTGCAGGAATTAGTTCAGGCGCGTTAATATAGGACTTAATTCACTGGAATATGTATCAAAGCATGTGTTACCAAATAATTGTTCACTTACTGTAAACTCATGAACAGACTCAATAAAGTCCAGTCTGCTACTTTTCTCTCTTGTTTGTGTTTGTTACTTGCAAGGGACCCCTTTTCAGCATGTATTGACATTCACACTAGTGTTTGCTTAGTGATGTGTGGCGACTATAAAACGTTACCCCGACTGCAAAGTAGTAGTTTTATTATTTACTGGTCCTTTGGGATCATCAATCCCGATCATCAATCCCAATATTTGTTTAAATAGAATGCCACTTAAGCCGGTGTCAGGGTGTGAGAGGTGTTGCACTTTATATTACCTCATGAACAGACTCAATAAAATCCAATCTGCTACTTTTCTCCCTTATTTGTGTTTGTTTCTTTTCAATGGATCGCCTTTTCAGTATTATTTCTCATGGGCTTCGTAAAACACATGCTATATAATGTTATTCCATTTTCGATGACTTAGGTATACTGCTATAGTGCACGTATCTTTCCTTTAATTTAATGTTTGGCTCAACACTATATGGCGAGATGATGGGTATTAAACTATTCAACCTATTCGCTATCTACCCATTACGTTAGATGCATAAGCGACAGATTATGCTTAATTACGTAGATCAAATTACATCCTCAACAGATCACTGAGATTAATTGGAATGCATCGCATTATCAAGGATTTAGACAATGTCTAACGAATATAAATAATGAACACATCAATTTTTGTTTTGACTAGAGTGCTAAATAAAAAAATATACCTACTTGCTACCAGTCTTCGCAATAAACAAGACAAATAGAAGAACAGAGCATCGAAATGCCGCCAGCATTTCCAACCATAAAAGGTTAACTAGTTCAACGACATTTTCGCCTTTGATCATCTTAGAATAGGGGTATATATTATCGTCTTCTCAAGTAGAATAGGGGTATATATTATCGTCTTCTCAAGTAGAATAGGGGTATATATTATCGTCTTCTCAAGTAGAATAGGGGTATATATTATCGTCTTCTCAAGTTGCATTCAACTATTCTAATAACGACTTATCGCACGAATGAGTCCTATATTGACTTCAGTTTTTAGCGTTCAATGTTATCGTCTTCTAAATCTATTCGTCGTTTGCAATTTATGCCATCTTTAACATACACAAACAAACCACCTCCCCTATTATTTAGTGTGCGAACCGGTACTTGAAACCCATGTATTTTGTGATCACTTCATCATGATCATGTGTCGCAAACAACACCCGGATCCCTATAATCTATATCAATATCACACCAAAAGTTGTGTCAAAGGTCACACGTGAAAATGTTTGTGTCTGGACTAAACATTTGAGCAACGGAAATGATGTTGATGACAATAGTTTTAACATGACGAAGGGTCGCGAACAAATTATGTATCCTGCTACAGTCATTCATTGTGCAATTCGTCCTAGCGGGTGAAAAGGGTGACTGCTACACTATGTGTATATGCTAACATACATAATTCTACATTCTGAATACATATAAATCGAGCTAGTGTTGCAGAAGAATCGTCTTATTCACCTAATGTGTGTGGATATAAACGTCGAACTGGAAAAATAGCAATCAACGACGACAGGCAACCACAAACACACGCACACATAAACAAACAACTATAAAGATGAATAAAAGGCAAGGTAATGCATCACAAACCTTTTGCAAGATAATGCATCACAAACACAAAAGGGTTGACAGTTGTGAAATTTCATGAACATAGGTCAAATACTTTTTAAGTTATGGCAGCTTGGTTAGGTTGCAGGTTAAAGTTTTATAAAAAGGAGCATGACTCGGGCAAAATAAAAGTCAGAGTTATTGAACATGTGAAATGATATTCCTTGCGGTAAGATGAAGAAGTGTGTGAAGTTTCATGAACATAGGCCAAATCCTTTTTTTTAAAGTTATGACCAGTTATGAGCTTGGTTAGGTTGCAAGTCTTATAAAAAAAAGATAGAAAGATAACTGCCAAAATGGAAGTCAGAGTTATTAGACTTGTGGAATGACATTCGAAGATGTGTGTAAAGTGTCAAGAACATAGGTCAAATATGTTTTAAGCTATGACCAAAGTCAGGTTGCAGATTAAAGTGTGACGGACGGACGACAGACGACGACGGACAAAAGGATCCCTAGTAGTCTGCCATGCTACGCAGGCGACACGAACATGTCTTCTTTGTGATACTGTATATGTGTTGTTCAATATCTATTTTAAAGAGTGGGATCGGCGTGTTTGTTGCTACTCTACTCCACAATGTCCATTATTTGCAGAGACACTGCTTCATTTTACCGTTCACTTTTTTCTTGAAATGTATTAATTAGGTCAGATTGTCAGATCTAGACGCAAACTACTGAGCAATATAAAAACATGTAGGAAACACCATCCATACGTGGCACATGCATCGAAGAAATTAGTATTGCTCAGGTTGCTACGTTTGTGTGGTACACATCAGCGACATGTTATTATTGCTCTGACTGCTGTGTTTGTTCGTACAAATCGGTGACATTTTACTATATTGCTATATATAACTGTCAAGTTAATAAAATAATGTTATTTCTCTGACTTTTACGTTTGAACGTACACATCAAATGTACGTCTTATTTTCTCTGACTGCTGTGGTTGGCCGTACAAATCAATGATACGTTGTTTTGTCTTTGACAGCTGTTTTTGAGCGTACAACTCAGTGATATGTCGTGTTTGCTCTGACTGCTGTGGTTGGCCGTACAAATCAGTGATACGCGGTGGCTGTTTTGTACAGTAAGAACCTGTTTTACATCAGACACAGTACATTGTTATCTTTGTGTAACTTGTTACTATATTTTGTTCGTCGCGATATAATTCCATGTGCGTGTCAAGACCTCATTTGTTATTAGATTTCAATTGTCTTATCTATGCTCAAACAACACCATGGTAATAGTATTGGCGTGCGCATTGAACAATTATTAATCTCCCCATTGGCATAACATTACTTTGTTAATGGACCTGAGCTTCTTACATGAGTTCAATTTCGTCTGTGAGACCTTATCTAATGACAAAGTATTGTGTCAAGGGAGTGGTCTTTGTTGAAATAATCAACGGCCCTTCAGAAATGTGATTACCCTCATTTATCTTCCACGGGAAATGTATTTCCGAAACAAAATTGTAGAAAATGGTGTGTACTTGTAATTAAACCCGTGGCTAAGCTGCGTAGTTATGCACTCATATGGAATCATTACACAAATTGCGATCCATTTTTTAAATGGTGAGAGACATGCGATATTGTATTTGACATAACGACTTATATGTAATCATTATACAAATTGCGATCCATTCTTTAAATGGTGCGAGACATGCGATATTGTAGATGACATAACGAGTCCATGATATGTAAATCACACCATCGTTGTCATTAACCAATGTTCTACGCAATCACGTTAATCACTTCCCTATATAATAACTATTTATGTCTTTAATTAAGATTATTTAAGAGGCATAAATAAAAAGTAAGTATGGATCTCAGAGGATTGTGTTATTTTCTTAATTGGTTGACAATGGTTGAATTTAAAGTGTATGTTTTCATATCTTAATATTTAACAACAACTCAGAAAAAGGTGAAGATGTATAACCAGAATGAGAGTTTTCCATCTTCTATGTAGTAGCATTTTGTTTTAGAAAAAGATGTAAATAAGTATTACACTAGATCAAGCAATTTTAATTTTACTGTCCGTTTTTGATATGGAGCTGAAAATATCACATTCTTTTACAGTGCTATTAAAGACTGGAACTCCCTACCTAATAATATAAAGAGAATGAAAAATGTTAAACATGTTATATTTGCGTTAAAAAACACGTTTTAAAGTACAATTGATGAATGAAATGCATTAAGATTTTTTAAAAAAAAGGTCTCAGTTTGGTTTAGATTACATTTCAATAGTAGCATTAAATGATATTGTGAATAATATTTAAGAATATTTAAGAATATTTAAGAAATATACACTTCCAGAAACCTACATCTGTTCATGTTTTGTTAACGTTTATATTTATTGTGTATTATCTCCATATAATATTATAATTTGCCATGTATATTGACCACATTAGCAATAATCCAAACTGGCTTTATGGGCCATCGTTGGGTAAAGCTGTATGGCGCAAATGTGAGTGAGCAGGTCAGCTTACTTTCTCCGTCTTTTTGGTGCTGGGGTTATCTTCTGTTTATTTCAATAGAACAAAACTGTGTTAAATCAAAGTTTAAACCACAAGACCCGGAAATGCTGTTTAAACCAAAAAAAGGGGAATAACTGTGCATACAAGTTTGATTCGAGGAAAATTGTTTTCATGACAGTGCTGGCCTTTTAACAAAGATATTAACATATAAGATCAAATAAAATATATTTTCATTGTGTCTGCATGGGTAAAGTTGCGGAAGTTTCTTTTTTTGTTGAGTATATTCTGTCATGCTAGTGCATAATGATATACTTTCACAGTTACAAGCATTTTATGATGTTTAGATATGTGATATAAGAAACATTGTGATTATATATGGTGCATTCTTTGTGAAATCATCTTGATAAGTTATGCTTATTTTAAAACTGGGATTATTGTAACTAATACATATATACTCACCAAAAAACAAAAAAAAAAAACTTTTTTGCTGGTATTCTCATAGGCTAGTTTTGAGGGCGTAGGACAGCTTGAATAGCGCTTTAATTAAACAATGTTTGATGTTTTTAAGCACACTTCACTGAGTACTTAATATTCATTCAAACAGTTTCAAATTTTGCCAAGCAATACTCTTTTATGGGTTTTATGGAAACCTTAAAGGGAGGTAATTTGATGTTTTTTTATATCAAAAGCTGCTACCTATCAGTGTTGTGTTTTTCTGTGATTTCTTTAAAAAAAAAATTATAAAGAATATTGTCTTGGACAAATTGAGGTAATGTTTGTAGATTGTATGTGTTTTTACCAAACATGCATGGTTTAAGAAAAAGGGGGATAACTCCTTTGTGTACTGAACCTTTCAAAACAATATTTTATTTGGACTATTAGTGGTGGTCTATCTTATTATTCTATATATATCATTTATTATTCCCTGTTTTGCTGTCTATATAATACGGGAAAGAAAAGGGGATACTTTTTACTTTTGCTCAGTATATGTATGTTTAGCCTGAAATAAAATTAAATGAAAACGAAATGAAATAATCAAACATTAAGCATCAATATTAAGTGCTGTATGCATACTTATTTACTCAGGTTGGAACCAATACCAGGTTAATCATCTAGAGGTTGCAGATCACTAATTAACTTTCCACAGACGACTTTATGAGGTTACAGCTGCATACTGACTAACCTAAACGTACAATGTCCAAATTCTGGCTCTTATTTCCAAGCAATTAATATTTCTATGAGAAATCATTCAAAACCATAAATAGCCACATTTTCCCCAAGTAAAGTCATTACCAGTCATCTGTTTACATTAATGTTAGATCCTCAATGAAAAAGGCCGAAATCGCATTTGGGGATGTTTTACCAAAACATAAACAAAATATGTGCAAAACGTTCATCACCAATAAATGCAACCAAGTTAGCTAACATATTAAACATCTAAAACTTCAATTTCCAGTATTATCAGAGCATTTTTAAAACGTGCATGACCTTCACTCCTGCTGCAGGTCAATCTGGGAAAGGGTGTAAGTATATTTAGGACAACGAAACCTAGACGGTCATTTGTGAACAACAAAAAATAATAGAATAGATTATAGTTAGCCGGTGTTTGTGATTCATAAGAAAAAAAAGAATGTTTAAAAATCGACATATTTAAGTAATTATTCTCGGGTAAATGTGAGTACTATTTACCCAACATATGATGATGAGCTAGCTACTAATTAATCTGTTTTAATCAAGGTTAAAAGTATAATGACAATAAAGATTATACTCTCCAGATATAACATAACCGTACACCTTGCCACAATATAATCAGCTCGTGCTATTTGAACTAAAGCGATTCCGCTGATTTGCAGACTGTTGTTGTTTTATTGGAAGCTAGCTCATATATATTGCCAGACTATGTGTATTTTAATGGGAAATGTTTTCCATTCTGTGATATTGTTTAAAATATTTTAATTAACGCTGTTTCATTAGTCGACCTGAAGTTCTATATTAATTGTGTTCTAAAGTTCCGTTCAGAGGTTTACCCTACCCACATGACGGTTTAATGGATGGCATGTACGTCATAGGACTCGTTTTATATACGTGTCTGTTGCTCTGGCTTCAGACAAGTCATTGAGTACTTACTCTGTGGTTTTCTAGACTTTTGTGTATTATATTCATATAAACATGATCATGTATGTGTTTTACTTATATTGCCTATTAATGCTGCCTTGTTTGTTAGAGATTATAACATGGCGGGGATATCTTTATTTACACTGTCCCGTTTTATTGGGATGGCAGTAGGGTAAGTGTGAGGTTTGGTGCACCCTGGGACCTGGTTTAAACCTCCAGCGGTCTTTTTTGCCACTGACCGTTTCAATGCGGTAGCGCTATTGTTAACCCTTTTGTGTTTGTGATGTCATATCTTGCCATTTATTTATTTTTTATAGTTGTTTGTTTCTATGTGAGTGCAACCTAACCTTGTTCATAAACGTCACACACATCTTCATCTTACCTCAAGGAATGTCGTTAAACATGTCCAATAACTCCGACTTTCATTTTGGCAGAGTTATGCCCCTTTTCATATTTAACATTATTCTGCAACCAAACAAAGCTCATAACTGGCCATAACTTGAAAGGTGTTTGACTTATGTTCGTGTAACTTCACACACATCTTCATCTTACTCAAAGAAATGTCATTACACATGTCCAATAACTCCAACTTAGTTATGCCCCTTTTCATAAAACCTAACCTTGCAACCTAACCCGAATATTGACCTATGGTCATACAACTTTATACAGTATCTTCTTTATCCATTATGCAATGCCACTGCAATGTCCAATACTCTGACTTTAATGTTGGCAGAGTTATGGCCCTTTTCATAAAACTTTAACCTGCAACCTAATCTAGCTTATGACTTGGCAAAATATTGACCTATGGCCTATGGTCATGAAACTTTATACAACTCCTCCTTATCAATTACACAATGCAGAGTTATGCGCCTTTTCATAAACTTTAACATTAAAAACAGATTTCCCCATAATTCATGAAGGATTGCACCCACTGTCTTCAAACTTTAAACTTAAGATTGTACTTGATGAAATAAGCACACAGCAGGTGACAGAAGTGTTCCGTGGAACACCCTCCTACTTTTATATACGTGTCTATTCAAACCAAAATGTCAATTTGATGACTATTAAACTTCTCTTGTACGAAAACCATTCAAACTATGGCATACTCCTAGATCCAAGTGTATATACTAGGACTAATTTGTCCTTGCTGAATCAGGGTGATTCAATTTAACGCATTACCAGTGTCTAGTTAATACAGATATAGTGGATCGACCGATGGAACATGAACGTGTTCAGGCACTCTACACGCTCCTTCGTATGGGACATGTTTTATATGGTGGGGGCATGCTCATTGCGTGTTACTTACTATTGGGTGGAATATATCATATCCCTCTGACGACTGCTGCGATAGGTATGTAACAATAGTAATACAAATTAAAGAGACAACTCATTTGAAACGATTCAATCTTCCGTGATTAGTGTCATGTTCATATTACTGTTATGTTTGGTCGTAGAGATCAGTAACGTGTAACTACACCTCTGACTGCTGTGTTTGGTCGTATACTATTTCTCTTGACTACTATGTTTGGTCGAACAAACCAATGACATGATACTATTTCTCTGACTGCTATGTTTGGTCGTACAAATCAGCGACATGATACTATTTCTCTGACTGCTATATTTGGTCGTACAAATCAGCGACATGATACTATTTCTCTGACTGCTATGTTTGGTCGTACAAATCAACGACATGATACTATTTCTCTGACTGCTATGTTTGGTCGTACAAATCACGACATGATACTCTTTCTCTGACAGTTGTGTTTGGTCGTACAAATCACGACATGATACTCTTTCTCTGACAGTTGTGTTTGGTCGTACATATCAGCGATATGTTACTCTTTCTCTGAATGCTGTGGTTGGTCTTGCAATAAGTGACATATTACTATCACCTGTATTGTTATGTCGTAGACATTAGTGACTTGTTCCTATTTCTCTGACTGCTGTGTTTGGTCATACAAACCAGTGAAATGTCTGACTGATGTGTTTGGTCGTACAAACTAGTGAAATGCTACTATTTCTCTGACTGCTGTGTTTGGTCGTACAAACTAGTGAAATGCTACTATTTCTCTGACTGCTGTGTTTGGTCATACAAACCAGTGAAATGTCTGACTGATGTGTTTGGTCGTACAAACCAGTTGTTTGGTCGTACAAACCAGTGAAATGCTACTATTTCTCTGACTGCTGTGTTTGGTCATACAAACCAGTGAAATGTCTGACTGATGTGTTTGGTCGTACAAACCAGTGAAATGTTACTTTTTCTCTGACTGATGTGTTTGTTCGTACAAACCAGTGATATGCTACTATTTCTCTGACTGCTGTGTTTGGTCATACAAACCAGTGAAATGTCTGACTGATGTGTTTGGTCGTACAAACCAGTGAAATGCTACTATTTCTCTGACTGCTGTGTTTGGTCGTACAAACCAGTGAAATGCTACATTTTCTCTGACTGCTGTGTTTGGTCAAACAAACCAGTCAAATGTCTGACTGCTGTGTTTGGTCGTACAAACTAGTGAAATGCTACTATTTCTCTGACTGCTGTGTTTGGTCGTACAAACTAGTGAAATGCTACTATTTCTCTGACTGCTGTGTTTGGTCATACAAACCAGTGAAATGTCTGACTGATGTGTTTGGTCGTACAAACCAGTTGTTTGGTCGTACAAACCAGTGAAATGCTACTATTTCTCTGACTGCTGTGTTTGGTCATACAAACCAGTGAAATGTCTGACTGATGTGTTTGGTCGTACAAACCAGTGAAATGTTACTTTTTCTCTGACTGATGTGTTTGTTCGTACAAACCAGTGATATGCTACTATTTCTCTGACTGCTGTGTTTGGTCATACAAACCAGTGAAATGTCTGACTGATGTGTTTGGTCGTACAAACCAGTGAAATGCTACTATTTCTCTGACTGCTGTGTTTGGTCGTACAAACCAGTGAAATGCTACATTTTCTCTGACTGCTGTGTTTGGTCGTACAAACTAGTGAAATGCTACTTTTTCTCTGACTGCTGTGTTTGGTCAAACAAACAGTGAAATGACTGAGTGCTGTGTTTGGTCATACAAACCAGTGAAATGCTACTATTTCTCTGACTGCTGTGTTTGGTCGAACAAACCAGTGAAATGCTACTATTTCTCCGACTGCTGTGTTTGGTCG
This sequence comes from Cyrtodaria siliqua, assembly GCA_037043455.1. NCBI lineage: Eukaryota > Metazoa > Mollusca > Bivalvia > Adapedonta > Hiatellidae > Cyrtodaria > Cyrtodaria siliqua. Next base: position 34,084 of record JAWPHD010014148.1, read on the forward strand.
TACAAACTAGTAAAATGCTACTATTTCTCTGACTGCTGTGCTTTATGCGTACAAACCAGTGAAATGCTACTTTTTTTATGACTGCTGTGTTTGGTCGTACAAACCAGTAAAATGCTACTATTTTTCTGACTGCTGTGTTTGGTCGTACAAACCAGTAAAATGCTACTATTTTTCTGACTGCTGTGTTTGGTCGTACAAACAAGTAAAATACTACTTTTTCTGTGACTGCTGTGCTTTATTCGTATAAACCAGTGAAATGCTACTATTTTTCTGACTGCTGTGTTTGGTCGTACAAACCAGTAAAATGCTAGTATTTTTCTGACTGCTGTGTTTGGTCGTACAAACTAGTAAAATGCTACTTTTTCTCTGACTGCTGTGCTTTATTCGTACAAACCAGTGAAATGCTACTGTTTTTCTGACTGCTGTGTTTGGTCGTACAAACCAGTAAAATGCTACTATTTCTCTGACTGCTGTGCTTTATTCGTACAAACCAGTGAAATGCTACTGTTTTTCTGACTGCTGTGCTTTATTCGTACAAACCAGTGAAATGCTACTGTTTCACCGTCGTATTAATCAGTACAGGAATGACTACTGCCTAGAATTTGGTTTCAATACGTTTTTTTCGTAACTTGTAATATAACGATGTTGTTCGTCTCGATATAATTTCATTATGTGTCAAGATATCCTTTGTTATTAGATTTAAATTGTCTTGTTGTTACAGTTTATACACCTCTGACTGCTGTATTTGATCGTACAAATCCCGACATGATACTATTTCTGCGGCTATATATATATACTGTGTTTGTTCGTAAACATCAGCGAAATGTTACTACGTATTTGACTGCTGTGTTTGGTCGTACAAATCCCGACATGACACTATTTCTCCGACTACTGTGTTTGTTCGTACACATCAGGGAAATGTATGTATCTGGCTGCTGTGTGTGGTCGTACAAACCAGAGAAATGCTGTTTCACTGTCATAAGTTTCAACAGATTTATTATCACAATTCCATTACGCAAATAGCCTATGCATGTATGAAGAAACATATGACTGACAGTCAAAATATACATTATTGGGAAGGCACCAACGGACAAACACATAAGAAAATATTATCATTTATTAAATTGTATGGCAAATATTGGGCGCGGCTCCAAATAGCGGGCTGCTGGCAACACATACATATTAAATGGCAGCCCTAAACATGTAAAACAAAAGAGGGAATGGCCCATAAGCCTGATACCCTTAAAGAAGCTTCAATAGGCTTAAACAAGAGATGAAGCCCCAAAAGGCTCAAACAAAAGCGGGCATGGCCCAACGGCCGTATACCCTTAGTGAAGCCTCAAAGGGCTTTAATAAATTGTTTATTCAAAACTCTACTGCTAATGTAAAATGTTTCTTCATTTAATCACTTGAACGTTATTACTTTTGTAATGTTTACAATAATGTGCACGACCGAACTAGGCATGATGCACGATCAATAAGCCCCAACAGGCTTTAATTTTCATGCTGTAATCCCGACCCTGGGAAACAGTGGTCAGTATTACATTGAAATTTACTAATTATAACATTGCTAATTGTCATTAAATTTGATTTCACTGAATTGAAGGATTCGTTGACGGCATCTTCTGGGGCCGCACCGATCTCATAGTATATCGTTCCGCTTCTGGAGCCGCACCGATTATCGATCTTCTGGTATATCATTCTCCTGTCAACTCCGCGCCGACACCGTTCATCAGGTATATCGTTCTGCTTCTGGATCCGCACCGATTACTGAGCCTCCGGTTTATCGTTGTGTTTTCGAATCCACGCTTGTTTTGTAACGTGGACGTTCCTAAAATGACATGCAAAGACAGCAGTATTTTTGTCTTAAAGAAGAAAAACAAGTGTATACCAGTGTACTGATTAGATGTAGACACAGTGGAGGTTAATGCCGCCCCCATTCTAAAAGACTAGTCGGTATCGTGAAATGGAATCAACCATACAGTACGGGTCAGACTTCCCATCCGCAAAAGGAACTCTATAAGTATGACCAAATATGTTAGTGGAACATGGCCCACATACTTAAAGGCAACAACAACAACTGTGTTATCAGGGTTATCCCTCAAATTTAAATTCATTCGTCAATAAAATAAGCGTTTCAAAGATGGGATATCAAACTCAAATCGCATTTCAAATTCTGAACCAGGGCAATCGGGAAAAGCATTAGTTTAAACATATTTATTTTACATCGATTGCGAAACAAGTTATTGCAACTTAGATTGTACGGAGAGTTTTGCCGATTGGCCAAACATGAGAACCCTGGTTACAATGCAGGCCGTCCAGTCAAGAATTAGATTGGAAGAAGTCATGCGGGCCCTGTGAAACCCATGCTCGCGCTTGCTTTCCACTACATTACCGGAGATGATTCATTGAACGCTGCTTTGTCGGTGCCGCTAACCAGTACATCAGTTGATGATTCACTTCACACTGCTCTTATCTGTAGCAGGTCCGGACATCGAGCAACACCTACGTATAGCCTGTTCTAACACTGGCCCAACACTTTCCTGCCCAGATAGCACACGCTTGACAAGCTCGGTACATGAAACAGAATACAATTGTAATCAGTAACGAGTTTCTAACATATTGGGTATTATTTAAAGTAATTTAAATCTGACTTTAAATATGGTATTATTTTTATGATAATCATGAGTAGAACTATTATTATTACTGATATTGGTATTATTATTAACGCTATCAGTATTAACCGTATTATAATTATTCATTAAAAATATAAATTTTATTATTATTATGATTATTATTATTGTGTGTCCATTCATTGTACGTCTGTTAAACTGTAATTATTTATGGATTGTTACGTATTCGGTGACGGATAATTGTTTTTATTTATTTTATTTTATTTATTTTGTAAATGGTTATTATTATGTACAGTGTGTTTATGTATTTATTTTATTTTATTTCATTCCCTACAATCTTAAGTTTATGACAGCTAAAGCTAGAAGCCAGTCTGTATTTATTAAATAATTACTGCTTTGATTATCTATTTAAATACGTATCTTCTTTCTTCTTCGTCTTCGTCACATATACAGAGCCTACATCAAGGTACATACTATAATGATATTTACCTATACAAAGGCAATACAGTGTAGGCCACCTATAACCTGAAATTTGTTATTCTAAAATACTAACTGCCTCTGCAGAAAATATCGACAGCCAATGTGTAAAAACTCGCCGAGTCATATTACCACCTGTTATAGAGATATCTCCCATATAAAATATCATTACACTGCCTTTACTTTGTATATTGCAATTATCACCTTTTCCCGGCCTATTGGTAATAGTATCCAAATCTCGAAATATGTATTTATTAATTTATTAAAGTTACATGGCAATCTGTGTTTATTTAAGTATGCCTTCTTTTATGGTTTATTTAAATAAATTTTATTTGCATTTCTTCTTCTTCTACTTGCCCTTCTGCTTCTTCTTCCTCCTCTGATATATAGATCTATATTATTAATATCATTTTTTATTATTATTAAAAAAACATTATTTTTTTTTATTTTTTTTTTATTATTATTATTATTATTATTATTAGATCTATTTGATTTTTATTTATTTTTTTATATGTATTTCTTTTTTCTTTTTTTTTTATTGATTTATTTATTGATTTATTTATTTCTTCATATATATTCATTATTATTAAAATATTCATTGTTATCAAACATTACTTTATTAAACATGTAAACGACATTTGTCCTATTCTGTTATCACCAATGCATGCCATATTCAATTAATAAATATGGCCCACATTCCGCCTGTAAATTACTTTAATCATGACAAAGCGTTAAAGGAACACACGGCAATCTTTATTATTATTTATTTATTTTTTTATTTTTTTAAAACCTCACGGCGTCCCGCTAGTTTTTCTGCATAACTTGCATTTGTTCAATCATTAATGTTAATTATAAGAATAGTAGTAAGCAATTTGTCTTTGCATATTATTATTTTTTGATATTATTGCACCAATTATATATTAAAACTTATAGTATAATAAGACGAAATAGTGAATTCGTCAAATTTTATTTATTTAAATGTAACCAGGGTAAAATTAAAAATGATACTGGCTAAATAAATCGAGACACCCATATCAAACACTTCAAGATTGCCGTGTGTCCCTTTAAGCGGTGTTCTGGCAATTTTCCAATAACACCAGTGCTGGGATCCTCTGTGCGTAATTAGGTCACAAAGTTAAACCATGACAAGCTATTCAGCAGGATAAACAATGGCGCCCGCAGTACTCAATATGCACGTACTGGCAAACAGACTAAGGTTAACCGATTAAATTGAAAAGTTTAAATATGCATTACAAAACTCTACACTCTATATGAGTTCGCCAGTATTATACAAATATTCTTAGAGCATAAATGATCACAACTGACAAATATGAGGTATTCGGTCACAGTGCAAGCTTGGTGTCTAATTACCTACACCCTCCCGGATCATAATGAGGACAGCTGCAAATCTCGCAAGCAAATAAACGAAAAAATAAAGTTAACACATGCATTAAAATCTCTACACCAGATATACGGTCCAGAATTATCAAAATATTCTAAAAACAGAAATGATCATAAAAACAAACAAACAACAATACCAAAACAACAACAGGCAATAAGTGGATTTGCCTCCCTAACGAGATAACGAGACAGCATCATGCATCGACATTAAATTCCTCGACTGACAAAAGCTCTATATACAAAAATCGGATTAATTTCAAGGCATCATTATGGCGAAATACCGTATAACAACAGGTCATTAGTATAGAAATAAGCAGTCAAGTAGATAAAAGTGAGAAAAATCAGTTTTATACTCAAATGAAAAAGTACCGACCTCATGTGTGCTTCGGCAAGGTAAAAGGAAGTAGATAGACAGCGCATGCGCAATTAAACGAAAATACCATAGCAGATCCAGCTTACGAAACATTTGGTCCCTCCCAATAACCATGGCTATAACTAGTAATAGCCCTTAATATTCACAACTAACATATTTTACAAATGCACTATATCATTTGTGTTATGATAAAACTATATATATGTTTGATAATAATTCCTTTCATATTAATCAGTGACATGTTGTCGCAGTTTAACACAGGAATGACAACTTTAGAAAATTTGGTTTCAATACGTTTTGTTCGTAACTTGTAATATAACTATGTTGTTCGTCTCGATATAATGTCGTTGCGTGTCAATACCTCATTTGTTATTAGATTTAATCTGTCTTGTTTATACACAAATTACATGATGATACGAGTAATAATCTCCCCATTGGCATTAAATTACATTTTTAATGGACGTGATCTTCCTTAAATACATGATTATCATGTGAGGAAAAGATCACAGACATTTTACGGCTAAAGACGATAATAAACATGTTAATCCTCTACCGTGGAAAATATTGTTTGAGGCCATGACACAATTTTATGTAAGACTACAATGTGCAATGTTTTTTAGCAAAATGTGTTCATTTATTTTTCGAACAGAAAAATTTAAATTTGGCAGATTTAAAAATCTGCTAGTTAAATTAATATTATTATAACAAATAAGTATTACCTGAAATGCATACACAATTAAGAAATAATTAAGAAATCAGTTTAAAATTGTTCGTGGGGCCTCATAATATAAAGTACAATCTCCAGTTGTGTATGCTTGCCAAAATGCATGAGAAAAGCAAGTATAATTATGCTCCTGATTAGCTCTACTGGCCAAGGGCGTCGTCCGTCCGTCCGTTAACTTTTTCCTCGTTAAGACGACAGGGCCTTCATTTTTCATCCGATCTTTACCAAACTTTAACAGATTGTTAATATCAATGAAAGCTCGGACAAGTTCGAAAACAGCCAGATCGGACCAGTAATAGCGGAGTTATGGTCCTTGATTTAGTTAAAAATGCTATATTTTGTCTCGTTAAGACGATAGGGCCTTCATTTTTCATCCGATCTTTACCAAACTTTACCACATTGTTAATATCAATGAAAACTCGGACAAGTTCGAAAACCAGCCATAACAAACTAGCAACAGCGGAGTTAAGGCCCTTGATTTAGTTAAAAATGCCATATTTTGCCTCGTTAAGACGATAGGGGCTTCATTGTTCATCCGATCTTTACCAAACTTTATCAGATTGTTAATGTCGTTGAAAGCTCAATCAAGTTTGAAACCAGCCATATCGGACCAGTAACAGCGGAGTTATGGTCCTTGATTTAGTTAAAAATGCTATATTTTGCCTCGTTAAGACGATAAGGGCTTCATTGTTCATCCGATCTTTACCAAACTTTATCAGATTGTTAATACCAATGAAAGCTCGGACAAGTTCGAAAACCATTCACATCGGACCAGTAACAGCGGAGTTATGGCCCTTGATTTAGTTCAAAATGCTATATTTTGCCTCGTTAAGATGATAGGGCCTTCATTTTCCATCCTATCTTTATCAAACTTTACCACATTGTTAATATCAATGAAAGCTCGGACAAGTACGAAAACCAGCCATATCGGACCAGTAACAGCGGAGTTATGGCCCTTGATTAAGTTAAAAATGCTATATTTTGCCTCATTAAGACGATAGGGCCTTCATTGTTCATCCGATCTTTACCAAACTTTATCAGATTGTTAATGTTAGTGAAAGCTCGGTCAAGTTCGAAAACCAGCCATATCGGACTAGTAACAGCGGGAGTTATTTGTTAAAAATGCAATAATTTGCCTCGTCATACGATAGGGCCTTCTTTTTTGCATCTGATCTTTGCCAAACTTTACCAGATTTTATGACTTTCTTTGTTATATTATAATTTTTAATTATTATTATTTTTTTTTAATTTTTTTTTTAGCTCTATATTGAACCAATCAGACCAGTAACAGAGGAGTTCTGGCTCTTGATTTAGTTAAAAATGCTATATTTTGCCTCGTTAATATGGTAGGGCCTTCATTGTTCATCTGATCTTTACCAAACCTTACAAGATTCTTCAGTTATGGCCCTTGATTTAGTTAAAAAGCTATTTTTTGCCCGAAACTTTGAGAAAAACGTAAATGGCAGTCACTCGCTTCATTTATGTTATAAGGGCCATGTTAGCCAGTAGAGCGTACACAGGCTCTCTTGGGCCTCTTGTTTTTATACAGGCTGGTGTTTTGCCTTTAAAGACGATCAAAGGCGTCTATGAGACCTTATGACTAAGTTTAGTGTCAGACTGAGTGTTCGTTTTAAAAGACGAAACAAACTAGATGGTTAAATAATGGTGAATAATTGTAATTAAAGCGTAACCAAAGTTGCGTGTTATTCACTCATTGGTAATCATTGGACTAAAAGCTTTCCGTTCTATTAATAGTGCGAGACATGCCATGGTGTAGATGCTATTACGATTTCAGGATATATACAGGTATGAAACCACTAATTATTTTCCCCATAGACATCAATGTTAAAGTGTCACATATTAATGATTTGCTGCAAATTCAACTGTATGCATGGATAATGCAGCAGTGTAATGTTCATATAGAAAGCTAATTTTCCTCTTGAAAAATCACCGTACAGCTGTTTTTATTGATGGTTGCTTGCAAAATGTAAGCAGAGAGTGGGAATTTCGAAAATGTTCATCAGTGATCCAGTAAAACCTATTAATACGCTTCTTATACATACAACCACAAAATCGAATAGAAATGGGCAATTTTCCCCTTCTTATAATGCCCATTTCCATCAAAAAAGGAGGGATTGCTTTTAAGCTCGACTATTCAAAGGATAAGAGAGCTTATGTATAATAATTATCACCCCGGCGCCGGCGTCCCACATCAAGGTTTGCGTGTAAGCTCTGTTTACAGTTCTATTTCTCCTTCACTTCTTATCCTAGCACAACCAAATTTGGCCATGGGCTTCCTTATAACATTATCTAAAGGACTGCATAAGTAATGTTGGTTCCTATAACCCCTGGGCTCCCATGAAACTCAAACTCAAGCCCTTAAAATGTGTCTATTTCACATCAAAGTTTGCGTGTAAGCTGTGTTTACAGGTCGAAACTCTTACATTTCTAGTCTTAACTAAATTTGGGAATTGATTTCGTTATAGTATGTTGTAAAGGGCTGCGCAAGTAATTTTGTCTTCTGCACATTCTGGGCTCCCATGGAACCCAAATTGTGATGGCCCATTAAATGTGCAATAAAGGCAGATCTAGGTTTGCATGTAACCTGTTGTATATATCTATAATTTTGGTTTGGGATTTCTTATACCATTACGCATTTTATTCATACTTCAACCATATTGGGGCAAGGACTCCAAGTCCCCCTGCCACCCTACCCCGCCCCCCGCATTTTTTTTATTAATATTTTTTATGCCCCCGAAAAAATTTCGGGGGCATATAGTAATCGCACCGTCCGTCCGTCCGACTGTCCGTCCGTCCGTCCGGATTCTGGCCGTCATTCCGAAGTTCGTGTCCGGACCGTAACTTCACAACCCCTGCAGGGATTTTTAAATAACTTGGCACAAGTGATCACCATAACAAGACTATGTGTCCCCCGCAAAACCCAGGTCCGTACCTTAAAAGTCAAGGTCACACTTGAAGTTCATAGGTCAAAAACAGGTACGCAATTTCGTGTCCGGGCCGTAACGTCACAACCCCTGCAGGGATTTTTAAATAACTTGGCACAAGAGATCACCATAACAAGACGATGTGTCCCCCATAAAACCCATGTCCGTACCTCAAAGGTCAAGGTCACACTTGAAGTTCATAGGTCAAAAACAGGTACGCAATTTCGTGTCCGGACCGTAACGTCACAAACCCTGCAGGGATTTTTAAATAACTTGGCACAAGTGATCACCATAACAAGACGATGTGTCCCCCGCAAAACCCAGATCCGTACCTCAAAGGTCAAGGTAACACTTGAAGTTTATAGGTCAAAAACAGGTACGTAATTTCGTGTCAAGACGTAACGTCACAACCCCTGCAAGGATTTTTAAATTACTTGGCACAAGTGATCACCATAACAAGACGATGCGTCGCGCGCAAAACCCAGGTCCGTACCTCAAAGGTCACACTTGCAGTTCATAGGTGAAAAACAGGTATGCAATTTCGTGTCCGGACCGTAACGTCAGAACCCCTGCAGGGATTTTTAAATAACTTGGCACAAGTGATCACCATAACAAGACGATGTGTCGCGCACAAAACCCAGATCTTCAAGGTCAATGTCACACTTGGAGGTCAAAAGTCAAATTGTGTCCGGTCAATAACTCTGGCATTCATGGACGGATTTTCAAATAACTTGGCACTAGTGCTCACCACAACAAGACGATATGTCGCGCGCAAAATCCAGGTCTGTGGCCCAACGGTCTAGGTCACATTTAGAGGTCAAAGGTCAAATCGTGTCCTTTTGCATGCCTGGACGGATTTTCAAATAACTTGGCACAAGTGCTCACAACCAAATGAGGTGTCGTGCACAAATCCAGGTCCATGGCTCCAAGGTCAAGGTCATACTTAGAGGTCAAAGGACACTTCAGGGGCATTTATCACTTACAGTGATATTTCTTGTTTATTTTATTTTTTCCATATTTCTATGTTGTTTTGGTCAATTCTTACAAATATAGCTATGTTGCCCCCCCCCCACCCACCCCCACCCTCGCCCCTCCACCCGCCTTCCCTCACCCCACCCCGCCCTCCACCCACCAACCCCACTCGAAACACATTTTTTTACGTATTTGTGTTGTTTTGGTCAATTCTTACACATATAGCTATGTTCCCCCCACACCCCACACCCACCCACCTCACACACACACTCAAAACTTGATTTTTTTATTATTACATATTTTTTTTACATATTTCTGTGTTGTTTTTGTCAATTTTTACACATATAGCTATGTTGCCCCATCATCACCACCACCCGAATGTTTTTTTGTTAGTTTGTTTTTGCATATATCTGTGTTTTTTGTTTTATTCTTTATCAATATTTTTCATCCCCACCCCTAACAACCCCACCACCCCATCATCATCACCACCACCTGGATGTTATTTTTTTTGTTTGTTTGTTTTTTTACATGTCTGTGTTGTTTTGTTTTATCAAATCTACACCTATATCAATGATGCGCACCCACCCTGCCCCCATTGGTTTATGGGCTCCCCTCACATGGAGGACAGGGGGAGGGGAATTGTTTTCTTTTTTTCTGCCATTATTTGGATATTAAAATTATAATTTGAAGGCAATTATTTATATATAAAACAATTTAATTAAATTCAGATACACAGATGAAATATCAATAATAAAAAAAATGAAATGAGGCCACAATAAAAATTCGCCAGATATCCACTCCCTCCCCGATTTGACTTTCGACCACAAATTTCTTTACAATGACAGCAATTTTGGATTAAAACTGATAAAAATAAAAATAAAAAGTTCACACCCTGCCCCAAATTTTACTATAATTTGTATGAGATTCTAACAATAATTTTATATCGGCCCGAGTTTCTATACCCGTCCAACAACCCCCTCCCCCGTTTTTATACCCGTCCACCACCCCCCCCCCCCCCCAACCCCCCCCCCCCCCACCCCCCCCCCCCCACCCCAAACCCCACCCCACCCCCACATTGTTTTAGCCCTGTTTTCTATATAATTTATTATTCTCTGAAAAATCGAATAGTCGAGCTGCGCTGTTCAACGACAGCTCTTGTTATTATAGGAACTACGTTCGATTAGTGGTTGTAAACTTACATATAAATCACGACAGCATAGTCATTAACTTTGTGGCGGAATCACGGAATCATCTTCCCTCACCACTCGGACTATCCCCTATTAACTAGTTTATGTCATTAATTAAGATTATTTAAAGGCTTATACGAGGATTGATTCACATTTTAGACACGATCATCGTAATTGCTAGATGCAAGGGGGATATTAATGCGCGAGTTTACATTTCTTTGAGGACACAATCGTCATTATGTATGCAATGGCGGACATAAATACAAATGCGTATTTATTTATTACAGGAAGTAAATCACTTTGGTATTCATGTCTGGTATAGTTAGACTATACTCGTATAATCACTATTTGTTGTGATAAAAGGCGTTTTTGAGTATTTAATGCCTGTTTTTCTGGCCAAAATATGCGCATGCTGTATGATGATTTTATCAACTTGAACGTTTTGAAGTGAAAGTAGAATACATGTAAGGTTCCGAATGAATGCAGTTTGTTCACGGTGACAACAAAGGATCAGTATTTTATTTCTCTTAAATGACACATGGCCCCTATTTCTTTCAGCAGTTTTATAGAGTGGAAATGCATATCACTAAGAATATGTAAGTCAATCTTTTTGAACTTCTTTTTGAAAATAACAAACTAGAACGCTTGGGAAATATTGCATAGGACTCAATGGGATTTGTTTTACTTCCGGTACACCTATAGGTGTCAGACCAGTCAGGAAGTACTTCCGGGTCGTAGGGTGCTAAAATAGTTCCTTGAAAGAATCCAAAGTTTCTAGTTTGCATGTGTTTTTCCCAAGATTAGTTTCTATTTCATTGTTAAATCTAACCTGAGGTTAAAGTAGTATGTCTGTTGTCATGAATAGTAAGTATTTTACTGTGTTTGTCAGGATTATTTCTTTGGAGAGTATGAGCACAGAGGTTAGGCAGAGATGTGGTTTTGACAGATGTTTATTTCAAAATACGCAGTGTGAATGAATGACGCGAAATGTTGAAAAACTGAATCGGTGTTTTATTCCAGATATGGGACCGTTTGCTAGCCAAATGTGTTTGATACACAGAATAAAAGTGTATTTAAGCGAACGAATTTTGTGGAACTTGTGACTGATCTCCAAATATAGCCTATATTGCATTGTGTTCAATGGGCTGATTTTCACCGGTCTGACACCTATAGGACACGACCATCTTAATTGCTACATGCAATGGCGGACATGAATGCATATCTTTTCTTTCCTTAGAGACCAACAATGGACTCACATAAGTGAAAAAAATCCTATAATTAAATACTGTTCAAACAAAAGTTTTTGAAGTGTATTGAGGTACATAACCAAACTGTAAAGTTGTGACCGGCCGGTTGGGATTCTTAAATGTTATATGTTAAGCATACTCATACACGTTACCGAGGCTGTTATAATGATATACTTGGTGGTCCACTTTGCATACTATATTACTTGGGACAAAGGTAAAATACAGTATATATATACATATACATATACATATACATACACACAACAGTGTGTACTGATACTACATCACACGAGTGAAATATTGGATAATAAGAGCTTTTACTAGTTATAGCTATAGTTATTGGGAGGGACCAAATGTTTCGTAAGCTAGATCTGCTATGGTATTTTAGTTTAATTGCGCATGCGCTGTCTATCTAATTCCTTTTATCTTGCTGAAGCACACATGAGGTCGGTACATTTTCATTTGAGTATAAAACTGATTTTTCTCACTTTTATCTACTTGACTTCTTATTTCTGTTTGTTCTATCCTTATATGGTATTTCGCCATAATTTATTCTCATGATGCCTTGAAATTAATCCGTTTTTTGTATATATAGCTTTTGTCAGTCGAGGAATTTAATGTCGATTGCATGTTGCTGTCTCGTTAGGGAGGCAAATCCACTTATTGCCTGTTTTTGTTTTGATATTGTTGTTTGTTTGTTTTTATGATCATTTCTGTTTTCAGAATATTTGATAATTCTGGACCGTATATCTGGTGTAGAGATTTTAATGCATGTGTTAACTTTATTTTTTCGTTTGCTTGCGAGTTTGCAGCTGACCTCATTAAGATCAGGGAGGCAGTAGGTAATTCGACACCAAGCTTGCACTGTGACCGAATACCGAATACTCATTTATCAGTACACATGTCCCAGTTAGGGCGTTATTGGCACTTGGCCATAAATCCGTGTACACGATTATTGAGTTTAAAGGGTGTACATCAGGCTTTTCATGGGGGGGGGGGGTCTAGTTGTCCGACTTAAAATCGACAAATATTAATATGTTCTATTCTACATGGCCAAAACATAATTAATGAGCCAAACAATTATCCCTTATTTGCAGAGAAATTTATTCTGCACAGTAATACGTGCTATCCTAGGTGACACACCGGGGTTAATTTCAGCATTTTGCGTATGATTCCATCCTAGTTATATGGTGTATTCAACGTTTATGGTTCTAACATCATATTTGGATTGAAAAAAGTGTTTTCTCATGAACTGGAACAATTTTATAATTTTAGATGTTTCTAGAATAATCATGATGTGCCCCTTTTAATGTATTTAATTATAACAGTTCACACTTGGCGATAACGTAACTTGCTTGCTTCATAACATCTTACCTCAACATTAATTATACTTCTTGTCACCTTGTACGGTAAAAAGGTTTTCTCAAATTTACACTAACAGTAAAATGCATATTAACTAATAATAAATAAATGAAGAAATAAATAAATAATTGATAAAAAAAAAATAAAAAAAAATAAAAAATAAAAAATATATTAATAATAAAATAACATAAATAATAATAATAATAATAATAATAAGTCAATAAAAAAATTAAAAAAATAATAATAATAATAATATAAAATAAAGGAAGTAATAAAAAAGAAAGAAAGAAAGAATATATTAATCTGCAAGAGCATGTGATGAGCACTCAGTATACTTTTGGGAAAAGGGCGGGATTATGGAATCCTGGTGCGATTATTTATGCATCTGACCATAGATCTACATACATATATATCCATGATTTGACGTCGTACATTTGTTTTCAGAGTTAGGGTTTGAACGATATTACAGGAGTATCTGTGATTGCTTAGTACGTCAATTAAAATCGTTAGATCAAGTCATCTTTATCGTGTGTCTGGTGGACCATGATTCATTGGCTAGTACTTTATCAGGGCATGGTATGCTCTAAATAGTATTCACATGTCGGCATCCTTTAGTTTTCTCACAAATGAATGACCTAGAATTAACACAGCATAACGAGGGACTGTTATCCAGTCATTGGCGACGTTTAAACTTTGTTATCTGTTAAAAAAAAAAAAAAAAAATAATAATAATAAAAAATAAAAAAATAAAAATAAGTCAATAAATAAAACAATAAAAAAAAAATCAACAAAAAATAAAAATACAAAATAAATAAATTAATTAATAAAATTTAAACTCTGTTATCTGCTTTTGTTCAAAAAAAATAAAAATAATAATAATAATAATAATCATAAATAAAAAATAAATAAATAAAAAATATTTAAAAAAAGATACGAATAAATCAAGTCAAGTAGTAACTGCTATCTGTTGTCGGCAGATTAATTTTCCTTCCCATTAAACAATATAGTGGCGGACTCATAATTGCAGTATACAGAGTAAAGGCAGTGTAATGATATTTGATATGGGAGATATGGTAAAATGACTCGGCGAGTGTATACACATTGGCTGTCGATTTTTTCTGCAGAGCAGTTAGTATTTTAGAATAACAAATTTCAGGTTATAGGTGGCGTACGCTGTATTGCCTTTGTATAGGTAAACATCATTATAGCATGTACCTTGATGTAGGCCCTGTATATGTGACGAAGACGAAGAAGAAAGAAGATACGTATTTAAATAGTCAAAGCAGTAATTATTTAATAAATACAGATCTGGCTTCTAGCTTTAGCTGTCATAAACTTAAGATTGTAGGGAATGAAATAAAATAAAATAAATACATAAACACACAGTACATAAAAATAACCATTTAAAAAATAAATAAAACAAAATAAATAAAAAGAATTATCCATCACCGAATACGATAAACAATCCATAAATAATTAAAGTTTAATAGACGTACAATGAATGGACACACAATAATAATAACCATAATAATAATAAAATAAATATTTTTAATCAATAATAATAATACGGTTACTACTTATAGCGTTAATAATAATATCAATATCAGTAATAATAATAGTTCTACTCATGATTATCGTAAAAAAATTAACATAATTAAAGGGAGATTTAAATTACTTTAAATAATACCCAATATGTTAGATATTTGTTACTGATTACAATTGTATTCTGTTTCATGTACCGAGCTTGTCAAGCGTGTGCTATCTGGGCAGGAAAGTGATGGGCCAGTGTAAGAACAGGCTATACGTAGGTGTTGCCCGATGTCCGGACCTTACTGCCGTTCACAATCATCAGCTGATGTATTGGTTAGCGGCGCCGACAAAGCAACGTTCAATGAATCATCTCCGGTAATGTAGTGGAAAGCAAGCGCGAGCATGGGTTTCACAGGGCCCGCATGACTTCTTCCAATCTAATTCTTGACTGGACGGCCTGCATTGTAACCAGGGTTCTCATGTTTGGCCAATCCGCAAAAACTCTCAGTAATATCGATGTTCAAGATTTGTATCCTACCCTTTTACGATGTTATCGTATTAAACGAGGAGTTTAGGACTGGTCCAATCTCAGTAATAGGTGCAAGCATGGGTTTATCTGGAACACAATATTCAATCAGCTGATCTTCATATTAAGCCACTTTCACTAATGTTTTTCCCGATTGCCCTGGTTAAGAATTTGAAATGCGATTTGAGTTTGATATCTCATCTTTGAAACGCTTGTTTAATGGACGAATGAATTTAAATTTGAGGGATAACCCTGATAACACAGTTGTTGTTGTTGCCTTTAAGTATGTGGGCCATGTTCCACTAACATATTTTGTCATAATTATAGAGTTCCTTTTGCGGATAGGAAGTCTGACCCGTACTGTATGGTTGATTCCATTTCACGATACCGACTAGTCTTTTAGAATGGGGGCGGCATTAACCTCCACTGTCTACATCAAAGCGGTCATAATGCGTTATTCAGTATTGACACTCATTTACGAGTTTACTATCACCCAGTACACTGGTATACAATTGTTTTCCTTCTATATCATAATGGAGGATAGACTTGCCGGAGACACCTGGTAATTTACCTAATTATTTATCAAAGCGCAACGTTTAATACTCTATACACCTGTATACATACATGTCACTTAATTTAATTATTCACAGGATCATATTCAGGTTGTTACCGAAAGAGTATTTTACATTGGTCAGCGTGTCGTGTGGTGAGCGGTGACCACCCCCCCCCCCCCCCCCCCTTCACGACCTTGAGCAGGTTAGCGGCTCCTAGCCACCACCCCCGCCCCAACCCACGCCCCGTTTACGACATTGAGCACGTTTAGCGGCTCCTAGCCGACATAGGAGTTTGAACCTAGAGTCCGATGTACAGTTTTGATTGCACAGCTATGGTGCTATATACTAGGATTCAAAGTCAGGGTATGATTGAAGTCAGTCCAACCCACTCTGATTTTGGTTCATTTAACTCAGTTTTGCAGTTTGTTGTGTACAGTCCGACTAGCACTTGCAAAGTTGTTGCACTTCATTACCAGCGATATATCAATTGTTACTTAATGGTGCCGGTACAAGCAATGTTCCTTTGCTAGTTATATAAAGCGCATTCGTTTTGAATTATGGTAGGGCGCGGCTCACGTTATGATATATATTTATAGATATTTTTAACAATATACAGTACTGTATGCGAGTTACATATTCATACAATGATATATCCTCTTTTCTTCGGCGGTGAGGGATTCGATTTTGCCAAAATCATTTTCTTTTGGCGGTGGCAGTATCAAAATTTCTTTTGATTGCTGCTCTGTGGCATTATCAAAATTCATTTTGATCGCTGCCATATGGCCGTCAGCGAATCCTTCAATTCAGTGAAATCAAATTTAATGACTATTAGCAATGTTATAATTAGTAAATTTCAATGTAATACTGACCACTGTTTCCCAGGGTCGGGATTACAGCATGAAAATTAAAGCCTGTTGGGGCTTATTGATGGTGCACCATGCCTAGTTCGGTCGTGCACATTATTGTAAACATTACAAAAGAAATAACGTTCAAGTGATTAAATGAAGAAACATTTTACATTAGCATTAGAGTTTTGAATAAACAATTTATTAAAGCCCTTTGAGGCTTCACTAAGGGTATACGGCCGTTGGGCCATGCCAGCTTTTGTTTGAGCCTTTTGGGGCTTCATCTCTTGTTTAAGCCTATTGAGGCTTCTTTAAGGGTATCAGGCTTATGGGCCATGCCCTCTTTTGTTTTACATGTTTAGGGCTGCCATTTAATATGTATGAGTTGGCGGCAGCCCGGTATTTGGAGCCGCGCCCAATATTTGCCATACAATTTAATAAATGATGATATTTTCTTATGTGTTTGTCCGTTGGTGCCTTCCTAATAATAAGAGCTATTACTAGTTATAGCTATAGTTATTGGGAGGGACCAAATGTTTCGTAAGCTAGATCTGCTATGGTATTTTCGTTTAATTGCGCATGCGATTTCTATCTAATTCCTTTTATCTTGCTGAAGCACACATGAGGTCGGTACATTTTCATTTGAGTATAAAACTGATTTTTCCCCACCCACCTCGCCCTTTTTTTTTAGTGAGGTTGATCTTTGTCATTCTCGTTAAATCAGTTGATCCACTACTATTCAACACATTCCATCCGTTTCGTTTTTGTTGTTGGCCACAATTGTAAATCCTCCGTTAAGACAAAATACTGCTGTCTTCGCATATCATTTCAGGAACGTCCACGTTACAAAACAAGCGTGGATTCGAAAACACAACGATAAACCGGAGGCTCAGTAATCGGTGCGGATCCAGAAGCAGAACGATATACCTGATGAACGGTGTCGGCGCGGAGTTGACAGGATAATGATATACCAGAAGATCGATAATCAGTGCGGCTCCAGAAGCGGACCGATATACTCCGTTAGCGAATCCTTCAATTCGGTGAAATCAAATTTAATGACAATAAGCAATGTTATAATTAGTAAATTTCAATGTAATACTGAACACTCTTTCCCAGGGTCGGGATTACAGCATGAAAATTAAAGCCTGTTGGGGCTTATTGATGGTGCATCATGCCTAGTTCGGTCGTGCACATTATTGTAAACATTACAAAAGAAATAACGTTCAAGTGATTAAATGAAGAAACATTTTACATTAGCATTAGAGTTTTGAATAAACAATTTATTAAAGCCCTTTAAGGCTTCACTAAGGGTATACGGCTGTTGGGCCATGCCCGCTTTTGTTTGAGCCTTTTGGGGCTTCATCTCTCGTTTAAGCCTATTGAGGCTTCTTTAAGGGTATCAGGCTTATGGGCCATTCCCTCTTTTGTTTTACATGTTTAGGGCTGCCATTTAATATGTATGTGTTTGCGGCAGCCCGGTATTTGGAGCCGCGCCCAATATTTGCCATACAATTTAATAAATGATAATATTTTCTTATGTGTTTGTCCGTTGGTGCCTTCCCAATAACAGTATGGGAATACATTGGAATAAAAACTAAAATGTTTCCACCCCGCAACTTATTAATGACATGGTTTGGTCTGGAAAAAACTCGATGACTTAGTTTGTGTTATACTAATCATTAATATTAACGTTAATTTATAATTATGATGCTTTAAGGTTCTAATAAAATCATTTGGTTTGTGATATTATTACACTTTTATTGAAATATGTGGAGAACGCGAAATATACGGAAAACTGACAGCAATATAAACAACTATATGAATTAAAAAGTATGATTTAACAACAAAAACAGCAGAGTCGACGAGATTTCCAGACCAAAGAGTGTTATGCCATAGACATTATGTCACAAACATTAAACCGCAAGTTCTTGCGGCCATTTCATATCAAACAGAAGCATATTATAATGGTTTGTATTTGTATTTGGATAATTATATAATATGTACTAATAATCGTCGGAGAATATAATACATAATTCAATATAATACAGTAAATAATGTTTTAAATATATTCTGGTAAAATAATTTTAAATGTATATCATAGGAGCTCGCCACCTCAGGGCTTTTTTCATGAAAATTAGGAAAAGAACCATGCCTGCTGATTTTGAGGAAAAGAAGTTCGAGACTGTCACAATTGGGGGAAAAATAGCGCTATATTCGTTATTTAAGGACTTGTTTTAAGGGTAATGTTGCATGAAAATGTATGTTTAGGTATAATACCGACCAGGTATTGAGTTAAGCCTTTTTTAAACATACAAACTATGTAAAGTGTGTCTTTTTTTTTTCGTTTTAAGATTATGCTTTTTCCCCCCAGATTTGGACATAATAGAAGATTTTTCAATCGAATATCGGGCCCCCTTAAATAGGTTAAAAGGGCCCTACCCTATAACTACTTGATAGGCAGTAAAATATGCAATATAATTTGGGTCATTTTTTTCTTCAAAATGGTCGCCATTTTCAAAATGGCCGCCAAAGTATGCTGATTTTTTTTTAAGAAAGCAATCGAAATGTTGATGGGTTTTACAAAGGTGTTGTCGTGATATATTCATTTGTATGTCAATAAATAGTTGTTAGATACATTCCGGGGTATTACACATGTTCCATACTATGCCAGCTCTGAGTCTAGTTTGTCTTAGTTGTCTTTAGCCTTAAGCATTTCTGAAGTGTATTTAAGTTTCAGTCTCATCTTTATTAGCTGCTTTTAGTTTATAATTACTCGTAAGTAAAAATCAAGTGACTTTGTAAAACATTATTAAAGGGACACGCAACAATCTGGAATTATTTATCAAGCATCCGAAGTATCACCTAGATTTATCAATCCAATATCATTTTGACATTAAAACTGCTTGCATATATTTACAAACAATTCAGAATTGCTTAATTGTTCGTGGTTTATTCTAGTACATGTTTTAATATAGTATGGTGCAATATATTCCCCAATGACAATATGCAAAACTAATTTGCTTTGAACTCTTTACATAATTATTAATACTGGCTTTACAACATGCACATGAAGTAGAAAAACTGACGGGACAAAACAAAGGATACTGAAACAATATTTCTTATCTCCGATTTATTGGAGTTAAATTCAATTAAGACCTTCAATTACATTTGTTGATTTAATAAATTATGAAATGAGAATTTGGAAATTGTCGAACGCGTTAAATGCTTATAGGTTATTAGATTTGTATTGGGATATATAGCTCATCAAACTGTATTTATTGTACCATTGCTACAGCATGTACTACAACGTCTGTGTCTACTGTAAATAGCATAAGTTTAGTGAAGTCTTCTTTGGCATAATCTGCCACATGCAACACACCATTGTGTCAACCTCTTAGTGAAATGATGGAGATCAGTCTGCATCCTACTCTCATTGGCTGATACAAGGCACATATTCATCTCGGTTTTATTGAAAGTGTTAAGTTTCTCTTCTATCGCAACCGATTGCTATGCCAGGTAACCATTTGCCTTGTTTTGCATGATGGCTGTCACCTACTAAACCTTCTGCAAGTGACATTCAACAATGTGTAAAAGAACTTCCTAATTAATCGTACTAATATGTTGCAAGCATAAACAGGCATTTTAAGGCAGCTCATATATATGCGATAAGAAAAAGCAAGTTATAGAATCTGATGTAAGTTGGTGCTCACTGAGGAAAGAAATCATGTTCTGGTTTATCTGTTTAAAGTGAGACTTTGTTATGTCGTCTATAAGCTCAGTTACAAATGTGTCATGCTTGGCATGACATAATTTACCTATTTGTTCAGCAATTTCTGTCACACGAGAGTCGTCTATGTAACGCAAGTCAAGCACCAGTAAATTCTCAATATTTTCCTTGAATATACTTTCTAATTTCTCTACTGTGTCACTCGAACTGTCTTATGAACATCTTTAACTTGTTCTTGATGGCAAAGACCAGAGTCCTTTCCTTGGCGGCAGCGCCTGATGCCTGGTGAATTATTGCAATAACTGAAATTAACTGATAGCTCAGGCCATATCTGGTTCAGAGGTCATCGAATGTGGAAGCTGCGATGTGTTTACAGAGATTTTCTTTTTTGCTTTAAATAATATTTATAAATATTCCATATATGTTAGTTTGTTAATAGTTCTCAAAAGGGCGGCTCCATTTACGGTTTTAGAATAACCTTCAAATGGTCATATCTTTCTTGTTAATCATCCAATTTTGATAATTATTTTTACCTTTTTTCCAAGTTTTCAGAACTCTTAATAATAGAGATTGTTTGGCTATGTCGCTACATTCCCTTTAACACCTTAACCATAGAGTGCCTCTAAATAACTTTTTATTGCAATACTGACAAACAAATACTATGCCAAGAAACTTGGGTGAACAAATTCAACATATTACTTACTTTCTTTCAAACAACTATGAAACAAATTACACTTTTTACTACTTTCAACATGTTTTGGCGGCCATTTTGAAAACGGTAGCCATTTTGAACTTAATATATACCCAGATTGTATTTCATAACCATTTGTCTATGATTTTGTGGAATTTGTTGTGATTGCAATAATATATTTTGTTAAAACCTGATACATATAGGTTCAATTGATTATTTATTACGTATTTGGCGGTCATTTTGAAAATTCCGGCCATTTTGAAAATCTGACCTAGGTCCATATCCATATTTTTTAGTATGGTATTGTCTAGCTATGTGCAAAGTTTGGTGCTTTTGTCAAACAATGTGCAATTCTTTCACCAATCTGCCCCACTACACCTGGAATACACTTGTTAATGGTAAGTCTGTGCTCGGTTCCAGAAACAGGGGTTTTAATGAAGCTCCCAACATTTGTTGTTGGAATTTCACAGATCCAGGATTTCCATCAAGGTATGGGCATAACATTGTGGAGTAAAAACTTAATCAACCCAGAAATAGGTTCTTGTTTTAATAGAATTGAATTGTTGTTTAGTGGTGCACTGTATTTTATTTGGAACCGACCCTGATAGAGGTGAAGGACACGCAGGCATCCGGGAACCATGCCCTACTTATATGAACGAATAAATTCATACATTTTAACGTGGTCGAAGGATAGACAGTACTGCCCAGTTTACGTCCACATCCAATGGGCGAGGCTATGGTAAGTGTCTTGCTTAAGGTAATAAAGAAGTATCCAGTGACACCAGTTAGACGTGAACCCACGGTCTTCGGATTCGCAGTTGAACTGTGGTCCGCTATTTATAAGGACGTGTTACCAAATTTTATCTGGGTTAAGGGTGCACCGTAGAACTGTTATAAAGAAACACATGGCAATCTAGAGCTTTTATCAAGCATTAAAATAAACACCATTAGTTCAGTATCATGTTTACGTTAAACATTCTTGATTGTAATTTTAGGGTAATAACATTCGGAGTTTTCTTCATTATTCTACTATAGGTTTAAATATACTACTGGTGCAAAAAAGTCAACAATCAGCAACTGTTATTTAAAAAGTTTGAAGAAGCAAATCAAGTTGTAGAAACTTAACACCTAAGTAACGGGACGGCGTGAGTTAAAATAATCAAGATTGTCGTGTCCATTTAAAGGCGAAAGTCCATAGATTGCCATTACTCTTTTCTCATATTCAGGTCATGTCCCTCTCTATACCCGTCCCCTCAGATCGCCCCTATCATCACCTCCTGAGACCCTTTATAAAAAAAATATGAACCCCTAAAACAGGAACTGCGGTACCAGTTATTTTCATTAGGGATTCAATCTGACAGTGAACAAGAATTGCAGGGCAATCCATAGTCCCCCACCGGCCAAGACAAACATTTTCCAGACATTTTCTATGATGGAGGTCAAATCCCAAGATGTATTCACATACCAAGTTTGGTATCTCTAAGTGTTATAGTATTGAAACAAGAGGCCCAAGAGGGCCTGTGGACGCTCTACTTGCTAAACATAAAGTTTATGTATAATATCATTCAATCGGAAAATGGGGATGACATACGCAACTAGGCTAGGTACTGATCATCCCAACCAAGATTCGTTGAAATTCGGCAAGCAGTTCAGAAGAGACTAATCTGGACAAAGTTTGTCTATTAGAACCTTTAAAGGGCCACAACTCTGCCAAAAATCATTCAACCGGAATATGGCAATGATATGCATACCTAGGCGTGATACTGATCATCCTGGTCAAGTTCCGTTGAAACCCAGTTCAGGAGAATTAGCCCGGAAAATGTTTGTGTATCAAAAACCTTTAAAGGGCCATAACTCTGCCAAAAATTTGTAAACCGGAACGCGACGATGATATGCACAACTAGGCTTGGTGCTGATCATCCCTGTAAAGTTTCGTTGAAATCTGGCGAGGAGGACTAGTCCAGAAAAAGTTTGTGTATTAAAACCTTTAAAGGACCATAACTCTGCCAAAAATCATTCAACCGGAACACAGCGATGATTTGCACAACTAGACCAGGAACTGATCATCCCTAAAAAGTTTCGTTTAAATCCGGCCAGGGGTTCAGGAGAACTAGTCAGGACAAAGTTTGTGTATTAAAACCTTCAAAGGGATATAACACCGCCAAAATCATTCAACCGGAACACGGTGACGATATGTACGACTAGGCTTGGTACTGATCATCCCTGAAAAGTTCCACTGAAATCCGTCCAAATGAAGGCTCTTTCGTCTTAATGAGGCCAAAATATAGCATATTTCAGAAAATCAAGGGCCATAACCAATCTTGCTCTTTTTCAAATTTGTTAGAGCTTTCATTGATATTAACAATCTGGTAAAGTTTGGTAAAGATCGGATGGAAAATGAAGGACCTATCATCTTAAAAATATAAAATATAGCATTTTTAAATACATCAAGCACCATAACACCGATATGGCTGGTTAAACAAAATGAACAAAAAATAAACATGGCAACCACAAGAAAACACTGGTAGGACCACAAGTTATTACAACATTAGAAATCCAGCCCTCCCGCTACAAAATATTCATACAATTTAGACAAAGTGTCTGTTTATATAGTGCTCAAACCCTGCTCCATCAAAACAGTCCAATGAAAATAGTCCAAATTTCATCATAAAAATAAGAATTTGCATAACACAGTCCAATTAGAACAGTCTACATCATCATAAATGAATTTGCATAAAATAATTTGCATATACATTGTAAACATGTTTACATCTATTCCAATTTTAGCTGTTATTCAAAGCCAGAGAACAGTCTACATCATCATAAATGAATTTGCATAAAATAATTTGCTTATACATTGTAAACAAGTTACATGGTAAACATGTTTACATCTATTCTAATTTTAGCTGTTATTCAAGGCCAAATGTACACATTCCGACTTGCATTTTCTGAAATCAGTTCGCAATATTCGAGTACTCAAGTGATAACTTCACATTATAGTGTCTCTTCTTTCTATGCTTCATCTCTGTGGTTGATTACGTACTAACGAGGCAAATTATAGCATTTTTAACGAAATCAAGGGCAATAACTCCGCTGTTACTAATCCGATCTAGCTGGTTTTCAAATTTGTTCGAGCTTTCATTGGCATTAACAATCTGATAAAGTTTGGTAAAGATCGGATGAAAAATGAAGGCCCTATCGTCTTAATGAGGCAAAATATAGCATTTTTAACTAAATCAAGGGCCATAACTCCGCTGTTACTGGTCCGATATGGCTGTTTTCCTAACTTGTCCAAGCTTTCATTGACATTAACAATCTGAATGAATGAATGCATGGTGTTTTACGGCACGTCGACACATAAATAGGTCATATTGTGCGCAAAAACTGATGAATGATGAAGAAATGAAGGTTAATTAAAAATTAATGTAAATATATAAAGATAAAACTATTTACATGTAAGGGATGATATGGTAGTAATATAAACCACACATGTAAATCAACAAATGCCCGAAAACGGGTATATAAAAAAGTAAATATATACAAGAACATATTATAATGATTTATATAGTCTGACTTTCTTCAGGAAATCTATAACTAAACTAAAATCTATAGTATTAAATAACTCGGTCATAGTATTAGCATTGTAGTACCTTTGACGCATAGGATCAAAGTCTACACATTCCAACAATATGTGTTTGACCGTTAACGGTGCAAAGCAGGGTATACATTCTGGTAATTGCTCACCTTGTAATAAATATGAATGAGTATAACTTGTATGCCCTATCCTGCACCGGGCTATTAACCATCTGATCAAGTTTGATAAAGTTTGGATGAACAATAAAGCCCCTATCGTCTTAACGAAACAAAAGATAGCATTTTTAACTAAATCAAGGGCCATAACTCCGCTGTTACTGGTCCGATATGGCTGGTTTTCGAACTTGTTTCATTGTTATTAACAATCTCGTAAAATTTGGTAACGATAGGATGAAAAATGAAGGCCCTATTGTCTTAACGAGGCAAAATATACAATATAGAATGTTTAACTAAATCAAGGGCCATAACTCCGCTGTTACTGGTCCGATCTGGCCGGTTTTCGAACTTGTCCAAGCTTTCATTGATATTAACAATCTGATAAAGTTTGGTAAAGATCGCATGAAAAAATGAAGGCCCTATCGTCTTAACGAGGCAAAATATAGTATTTTAACTAAATCAAGGACCATAACTCCGCTATTACTGGTCCAATCTGGCTGGTTTTCGAACTTGTCCGAGCTTTCATTGATATTAACAACATGTTAAAGTGTGGTAAAGATCGGATGAAACGAATGAATAATGAAGGCCCTATCGTCTTAACGAGGTAAAAGTTAACGGACAGACGACGTACGACGGACACCACACCATCCCATAAGCTCTGCTGGCGTAGAGCTAAAAATCGGATAAAAAATGAATGGAATGTTGTTTAATGGCTCATCAACACAGTATAGGTTATTTAGAGCAGCCCCGAGAGAGGGGAAGGATACATAGGAATCCGGGAACCTGCCCTACTCTTATTATCAAATAAATTCGTATGGTTCTTTAACATGCTCGGAGGATAGACCGATACACGAGACCGCCCGGTTTACTTCCTCATCTGAATGAAGGCCCTATCGTCTTAATGAGACAAAATATAATATTTTTAACTAAATCAAGGGCCATAACAACTTCACTCTTACTTGTCCGATCTGGAAAGTTTTTCGAACTTGTCTAAGCGTTCGTTAATATTAATTAGTATGCTGGTAAAGTTTGGTGAAGATCGGATGAAAAACGAACGCACTATCATCTCAACAAGGCAAAATATAGCATTTTCAACTAAATCTAGGACCATAACTCCCCTGTTATTGGTCCGACCTGGCTTGTTTCGAGTTTGTCTGAGCTTTCATTGATATTAACAATCTGATAAAGTTTGGTAAAGTTCGGATGAAAAATGAAAGCCCTATCGTCTTAACGAGGCAAAATACAGCATTTTTAGTTAAATCAAGGGCCATAACTCCGCTGTTACTGGTCCGATCTAGATGCTTTTCAAACTCGTTCGAGCTTTCATTGATATTAACAATCTGATATAGTTCGGTAAGGATCGGATTAAAACGAAGGTCCTATCGTTTTAACGAGGCAAAATATAGCATTTTTAGCTAAATCAAGGGCCATAACTCTGCTGTTACTTATCTGATCTAGCTAGTGTTCGAACTTATCCGAGCTTTCATTAATATTAACAATCTGATAAAGTTTGTAAAGATCGGATGAAAAATGAATGCCCTATCGTCTTAACGAGGCAAAATATAGCATTTTTAACTAAATCAAGGACCATAACTCCGCTGTTACTGGTCCGATCCAGATGGTTTTCGAACTTGTCCGAGCTTTCATCGATATTAACAATCTCATAAAGTTTGGTAAAGATCGAATGAAAAATGAACGAGGCAAAATATATCATTTTTCAATAATTCAAGGGCACATGACTCTGGTGTTCCTGTCCGATATAGCTGGTTTTCAAACTTTTGCGAGCTTTCATTGATATTAACAATCTCATGAGCTTTGGTAAAGATCGGATAAAAAATAAAGGCCCTATCGTCTTAACGAGGCAAAATATATCATTTTTCAATAATTCAAGGGCACATAACTCTGGTGTTCCTGGTCCGATATAGCTGGTTTTCGAACTTATCCGAGCTTTCATTGATATTAACAATCTGTTAAAGTTTTGTAAAGGTCGGATGAAAAACGAAGGCCCTATCGTCTTAACGAGGATAAAGTTAACAGACGGACGACGGACAACACGCCAGTAGAGCTAAAAAAAAAAAGAATTAAAAAAAAATAAACAAATAAATAAATAAATAAATAAATAAAAAAAAATTAAAAATTAAAAAAAATCAATAAATAAATAATTATAAATAAAAGAAATAATAATTCAAAAAGAAAAGAAAAAAAGACAGTCATAAAATCTGGTAAAGTTTGGCAAAGATCAGATGCAAAATGAAGGCCCTATCGTATGATGAGGCAAATTATAGCATTTTAAAACCAAGGGCCATAACTTCACTGTTACTGGTCCGACCTGGCTGGTTTTCGAACTTGACCGAGCTGTCATTGACATTAACAATCTGATAAAGTTTGGTAAAGATCGGATGAAAAATGAAGGCCCTATCGTCTTAACGAGGCAAAATATAGGATTTTGAACTAAATCAAGGGCCATAACTCCCCTATTACTGGTCCGATATGAATGGTTTTTGAACTTGTCCGAGCTTTCATTTATTTTAACAATCTGATAAAGTTTGGTAAAGATCGGATGAACAATGAAGCCCCTATCGTCTTAACGAGGCGAAATATAGCATTTTTAACTAAATCAAGGGCCATAACTCCGCTGTTACTGATCCGATATGACTGGTTTTCGAACTTGTTCGAGCTTTCAATGACATGAACAATCTGATCAAGTTTGGTAAAGATCGTATGAACAATGAAGCACCTATCGTCTTAACGAGGCAAAATGGGTCATTTTGAACTAATTCAAGGGCCATAACTCCGCTGTTACTGGTCCAATATGAATGGTTTTCGAACTCGTCTGAGCTTTCATTGATATTAACAACCTGATAAAGTTTGGTAAAGATCGGATGAACAATGAAGCCCCTATCGTCTTAACGAGGAAAATATAGCATTTTTAACTAAATCAAGGGCCATAACTCTGCTGTTACTGGTCATATATGGCTGGTTTTCGAACTTGTCCGAGCTTTCATTGATATTAACAACCTGTTAAAGTTTGGTAAATATCGGATGAAAAATGAAGGCCCTATCGTCTTAACGAGGTAAAAGTTAACAGACGGACGACAGACGACAGACGACGGACGGACTACAGACGACGGACAACTCGCCATCCCATAAGCTCTGCTGGCCCTTGGCCAGTAGAGCTAAATATGGTCCGGACAAGCATTTTCTATGACAGAGGTCACAGGTCAAGGTCAAGGGCACAGTGACCTTATCTTTGTACGCGACACACCACTATCCCAAGATGTATCCACATACCAAGTTTGGTATCTCAAAGTCTTATAGTATTAAAAATATGGCCAGGACAAGCATTTTCGGAACATTTTCTATGACAGAGGTCACAGGTCAAGGTCACTGTGGCCTTATTTTGGTATGCGACACACCGCTATCCCAAGATGTATTCAAATATCAAGTTTGGTATCTCTAAGTGTTATAGTATTGAAAATACTGTCCGGACAATCATTTTCTATTACAGAGGTCACAGGTTAAGGTCCCTGTGACCTTTTTAGCTCTAGTGGCCAAGGGCCAGCCGAGCTTATGGGATGGCGAGTTGTCCGTCGTCCGTCCGTCCGTTGTCCGTCGTTAACTTTTGTCTTGTTACCACTATAGGGCCTTCATTTTCTCATCCGATCTTTACCAAACTTTAACAGGTTGTTAATATCAATAAAAGCTCGAATAAGTTCGAAAACCAGCCAGATCGGAATAATTTCACCGAAGTTATGGCACTTGTTTTGCTGAAAAATGCCGTATTAACCCTTATGAACACTCTAGCACCTTCATTTATTATTTGATCTTTACCAAACTTGCAAAGATTGTTAATATCAATGAAAGCTCAAACAAGTTCGAAAACCAGCTAAATCGGATCAGTATCACCGGAGTTATGGGCCTTGTTTTTTCTGAAAAATGCTATTTTCTGCCTTGTGAACACTCTAGGGCCTTCAATATTAATCGGATCTTTACTTAACTTTGAAGTGTCTTTATATCAATGAAAGCTCAAACAAGTTCGTAAACCGGCAAGATCGAAATAATTTCAACAGAGTTATGGCCCTTGTTTTGCTGAAAAATGCCATATTAAGCCTTGTGAACACTCTAGCACCTTCATTTATTATTTGATCTTTACCAAACTTGCAAAGATTGTTAATATCAATGAAAGCTCGGACAAGTTCCAACACCAGCTAGATCGGACCATTAACAGTGGAGTTATTGCCCTTGATTTAGTTAACAAGAGCTGTCGGA